>JARHVA010002891.1:565000-855000 GCA_037957365.1 Torreya grandis | reverse complement strand
TGATAGACTGTGCAGGGTTCTTCATGAGGACTGTGTTTTGCACTTGAAAGTGCCTTCCCTTTGATTTTTTATCCATTATGAGGGTGTTGTGAGGTAGTTATGATTATTATTAAAATTATTTATGTTTTAAATTAACTTATAACCTCCAAATATCCCTTTCTAAGACCTTGACCAGTCAAGATTGAGTATAGTCTCTTGACTGTGTTCTGCCTATGTTTCCTATTTTGGAAGGTACCTTTAGGTATTCCTAACCTAAAAATAACCTTGTATCATTAAATTATACATATATTTAATCCTTCCATGGTTACTTGTCATCAATTGGATCAAATTTTCTCCTATTCATGCCATCTTCAAACCAAGAACACTGCCTTCCCTATGTTGACTAAGATACTCTGCCTTTTCTATTCTTGTAGGTGGTTATGAGATACATTAAGCTTGGTCATGATGTTGAAAAGCCTTAAATGAAACATGAGGTCCATATATCAGTAAATTTAACTTATTAATGCATATTTAGGTTAAGTTCATATCCAATATCTTCATTTTCTTACTCTCTACCCCTCATGATCAACTATAGTTGACTATGTGGGGCCTGTAGGTGCCTTTACTATTCTAGGCCTTGAAAACAATGAATTAAAACCTCTTTGAAGCTCTATACAACATTACCTAACTGATATTTCTAATTTTGTGTTTTATAATGAATTCGACCCTCAATGTGTTTAGTTCAAACTTCATGATCATCTTTAACTAGCCTGTAGGGCTACATTGCGAGGAAAAGGAACCTAGAGGTAGACATATGGGCTAGAATACAATATATAATCCTTTTGAGTGACCTTTTAAATAATTTATGTTAACTTAAATACTTAAAAACACTCACACTTTGGGTGATAAATGTCCCCTTTTGACTTAGAACTGTAGATAAGACTACCCGTATTTAGTATTTTTATAGGCAATTTTAGGCCTCAAAATTACCATTCTCCACTGCTCATCTTCTCTTCAAACCTTGCAAGTTCATTTTCCTAGATGGAGGATAAAATATAAACACATTATAAGGCATAAAAATTTATTACAACCTGGTTATGTGATGTCACCAAAACACCCCTAGACCTTTATTTTGCTTTTTTAGGGATTTGATCCTAGAACTCAGTCTTTGACTCCTTGAACATGGTTTTTAACTCTAACCTACCAGCTTATCATTCAAAATTGATCCATCATGATAAAAATCACATGAAATGAACTCAATTAAGTTTTCATCACTTATTTCTATGCTTCAAAATAAACTCTTTAACTCTCTAAAGTGTCACCTATAGGTGACCATTTTCCTATATAGGTAGCAAGTGGAAAATGGACAATATACATTATTTAGGCCTCATGAATAGACCAAGACTCCTTCAAATTGAACAAATGGTTGCTCCTCATTATAATGGTCTTGGAAACAACTTAAAATCCTCCATTTCAACATGATTTTCTTCCTTGATGACACCTATATATGTTCATCAATGGCTACCTGACTGTGAATGTTGCATATGACTACAAACTCATGGAAATTACCTTGAAAAATGTAGTTTGAAATGTGAAGGTAATAAATATAACATTTAAAACATGTGAAATTTCCTATCATAATCCTCTAAAACCATGAATAAGCATGAAATTCCTAAAAATAGTGAAAACTGCTTGTAACTGAAAAAGGTGTATCCTCTTACAATTTTGAGCTACTTGACTCATCCAAAAATCATGAAACTAGAAACCAAGAATGGAGAGAAGATAAGGATGAATAAAAAATTATTTGGAACCAATATTACCAACTAGATTATATGGAAATCCCCAAACTAAAGTAAGGCTTATAGGGTGCATGAAACCATAAACAAAAAAGTATAATCAACTTCATGAGGATGGTTCATGAAGCACATGCCACCATTATTCATACTATTTATATGTAAATGAAGGTATATGAGTTTAATTTCACCTCCATAAGTATTTTATTTTGAAACCTCCTCTATTGACCATACCAGGTACAAACTTGAAGACTAATTTTGCTTGCCAAGAAGGGTGAAAAAGGAGAAGTCTATTTTGGACAAAAAATGGAACTTCCAAATCATTTAAAATGTGGAAATGAACTTGTTGAAGCTAAAGAGACATACCATTATCTTCTCCCATGTGGTACACTTCCCTAAACTAATATTTCTTCTAAAAAACCTACCACTTTTAGTTACCAATAGTTGATTAAGATATGTGAGGGCACATAACACGTGCCATAACATTTTGGAGCCATTACACTTCCCAATAAATCCATACAAGTCATTAAATTCCCATTTTTAAACCTTAAAATGAGTTAAAATGACTAAAAAGACTAAAATGACTAAGGACCAAGACTAGTGTAACATCAAATGACATTAATTAACATATAAAACACCTTATGACATATGTATTAGACCCCAAAAACACCTGAAAGTCAAGTTTTAACCTAGGGGTACCCCAATTTGACTTAAAAATTAGATTTGGTCAAAAATTACCATTGACCTCAAAAACATCTATCAAACATGAATATGTATTAAAGGTAATGAACAACATCTCTATGCACTTAGATTAATACCTAGTGCATGTTAGCACATCCCTAATCAATTTATCACTACCTACACCACTAGGTCTGTTAGCGATTGGTCAAATTTTATGATTGGTTTAGCACCCTTGAAGACTAGAATCTACTAAAAAACCAACATGGACATAAGATACAATTCTCAATATTCAACCTTCATTCATTTATAAAATTTGACTCAATTAAATCTGATTGCTATAGAAAATTTATGAGACACAAGGCCTTTCCTATAGGGTCCACTCATTGTCCTAAAAAATAGACACACTTAGAGATTATTGAGAGAGTTTAATTCATGCTCCAATAGCTAAACTAGCCAAACCAATCCATTCTAAGCACTTTAGAACAAGTTATTTCACATCGGGTCACTATTAAGGTTCTTTGAGGGTTTAAACCATCTTATAGTCTTAATGATCATTTATAAAGCTTAGTCCCTTATTCTAGAAAGCAATGATTTTAACTTTGAGATAAGACCCTTTCCCATCTAACATGAATAGCTTAAGTTATCATGTAGAGGTTACACATGCTAATGAACACTTACAAAACCTTCTTGTGTTGAGAACCCTCCATTCTATGTACTCGATAGACCTCAAATAAATTTTTCTTGCCTTAACCTTCAAATTTTAACCTAAAACTTAGTTAACATACTTAAAACCACATGACATACCTATGTCAATGCAAACATACTCACACTTGCCTTGAAAACTAATCTTGATACCCCATCTGGCCACCATCTCTCTCTTTACTCTCTAGGCCTTTGGCCTGTAAGTCACAATAAGTATTTAAGTTTACCTTATAACCAATATCAAAGATCTTAACACCTCATTTACAAACTCAAACAACCTCTCTCATGATCAAAAACTATCAAGTGTTCTTCATATGTCTTATCAATAACTCATTTTGCTTCATTAGGCCAAGCAAGGTCTAGAGGTGGTCTAGTTGCATACTATGTCTATAGGTCTTACCCATGCATGCTTGCCTTGATATTCAATTGATTGATCCAAAGCTTCATAATCATGTTGAAACAACCTCATACAACCTCTTATTTAGAGATTAAATATAACATCTTTGTAGCTCGATGGAACATCTATGGAGTTGCTTACGTAGATCTTTGGAGCTCAACTAAGGATCTTCATAGATCACTGTGTTTTATGCCAAGACTTAAAAATTATTTACAAAAAGGAGTTTCCAAATTTTTTGATGACTTAATAAGCCTTCAAATTATCTTTCATAAAAAATACATTAGGTTTCCTGGCTTCCTTGTCATATCAGACATATAAGCTCATACCTTCTCAATACACTATAAGGCTCAAATACTTGACAACTTACCTTGATTATCCTTCACTGGAGTAATAAAAATATTGACACAAGCCTTACAAAAATAAAGACAACACTAAGAAACAACCTTGACCATTTATCATCTTTGAAAACCTCACGCTAATGCCTCAACTATCCTTTCATTGATAATCTTTGACAACCTCATGCTGATGCCTCAACTATCCTTGCTTACATGGACATTAACCTTCACTCATGCATACCTCAAAGACTAATCACCACATATCTTTACCTGATGCATGTTATACATTAATGGAAACATACTTTAACATTAATGACATTAGATTGACATCAATGAAAACATTTTGCTAAAAAATTGCCCCTTTATCATTGTTGGTAAAACGCATTACAATTTGATCAATCTCTTTTCCACCAAATTGATCTTTATCCATGAATGTTTCTACCCCTTTGAAATTAATGACAAAGGTGTTGGAACACAACTATCTATTGAGAGGGGGTGAATCAATAGATTGACTTAGTCCTTTTTTGAAACTTTTAATGTAGATTAAAACTATATGCAGAGATCACATACACACAAATATGCATAAGACCAGATATACCATGGAAAACCCAAAATGGGAAAAACAACCATGATAATAGTTTCTATAATCTACTATTCTAATCTAGCCTTACAATCAAGAGCCTCACTAGTTACAAGGTTTAAGGGCATCGACCTTAAGAAGGCACCAATCCCCTGATTTAAGATCACCTACTCTAAGGAAGTACTGACTCCCTAACTGAGCACCATCTCAACTTATCGAATGACACCCACCATTAGATATATATTCAAAATATGGAGCTATAATTATAGATTACAATATTGATTCATAAATGAATCCAATTCAATTATATGTTATAGGTCTAGTTTATAACTACTTTTTCTATGCACATCTCTATATTCTCTTCTCTTTATCTCTGCCCCTCCATCTTTGTGTCTCTATATTTCTCTATTTGACACACTTCATCTAATTCAACTCTACATCTCTCTCTTCTCTTCTCTTTATAGTTTTGTGTCTCTATATTTCAGTGTTAGACACAATTCAATAACACTAGTAGTGTTAGCCTGTATCCTAGATGACATATATATAAGCATTAGATTTAGGTCTCGCTTCATCTTTATGTTCACACTTGGTATGTAACACATCATGCCAATCCTTGGAATCAGTTCAATCAATAGGTTTCCCACTTCTTGAATTCATGCGCCACCATGATGATTCTTTATCTCATTACTATATTTAGCATATATTGGGCTTTGGTTTAAATGCACATGCCATATTACACAAATTTGATCAATCACAATAATATATTTTATTGTCTATGTCATATAGTGCATATTTACTACATGTTTCTCCACTTGAACATTGGGATGAACATATCTTTAAATATTTGCCTTTGATCTTAAGTTTTGTGTCATGATCCAATGATCTTCATTCATTTAGCTCAACTTTAACATGCATCTATTTGATCAAGTTCTAATAGGATTACACACTCTTTTAAATCCTTGTACACTTCTAAACTTTAATTTTTAAACCTTTAAAGTGCATTCATTATATATTTTGATACAAGATTTTGTGTGTTGTTAGATGTTCAAAGTTACACAAACTTTACTTCTATCCATCATTAAATATCTAGTACCTGGTCTAATCTCACCTCTTCCTAAGTCTTTGGAACATATACACTCCATTGATCTCATCAAAGTATCTCAGTATTTAACTTGCATTTGAGTCATTAAACATTGAGCAATTTATTTCATTGAGGCCACTCACTCCATTAGATCTTCATTACATGATCCCCTGCTCTCTATTAGATCTTCTGACAAAATTGATCTTTATCTCTACTTGATGTTAAACTTTGACCACTTGTCTTTATCTTGCATCTTCCTAACATATTAGAGTAAATGCACTCTGTTGATCTCTTCTATATTTTCTTGAACTTTACCTTGTGCAAATTTGACTTTGGAAACGATTGGAATCTGTCTGTATGGTCAACTTTATACCTTCATATCTTTCACTCTACTCATTTTCTATTCTAATATTTGGATCATATAAACTAGGCATGATAATAAAAAAACCCTTATGCTCATTTATTCATGAAACCTTCACATGTGCGAGATATAATGACATTAATATACTCACTTAGATCTTTTTTCCATAGATCCAACTATTCATAAAACTACCTGGAAGGCCAACTTTGTTCTTGCATAACTATTTTTGTGCTTATTCGCATAACCTAAAATTTAGTTCATAAGATATTATCACATAGGTGATTCCATATATACATAAATTTTCTTTTTAATCCTTAATTAATGTAAGATATGACATCATCAAAATGCCTACTTATCTTTTCTTGAAACCTATAAATTTGGCTAAGTGTGGGAAAACACTATCAAAATGCTTGGGAGTCCAACTTTGCACATGCATATCTTTAACCATGATTAATTTCATGAATTAAAATATGTCACATAAAAAATAAGGAATAATTTTATCACAACCATATGAGCAACTCCCCCAGACTCATCCACACATGGCAATGGTGACATTAACAAACTGCCTGTTCAGATTTTCATGTCATAGACCCAAAATGTCTAGATGAACAAAATGAAGAACCAGATGAATTAAACTAATGTAAACAAGAAATACATACATCCTTGACCTCTAATATGATCCTTTTCACATCCTAAAATTACCATACTCAACCCTAAACATTAATGACATCCATAATTCCAATAATCTCCCTTTTGATATCAATGACAATCATATTGCCAACAATCTCCCCCTTTGTCATTTATGGCAAAATAAATGCTCTGATCTTCTAATACTCTACTCTTTCTCTAGAATTAATTGTATTAGCTTTTAATGATTACGAACTGAATCTTTTCATACCAAACTTACTCTCCCTTAGGCAATGAAACATTCACCTAAACTCAAATTGGACACATTCTCTACTCTTTCAAACTTTTATAGAGAGGATTTGTACTTTTTATCCCCCTTTGACATCAATGGAAAAGGGAATATTTCTCACTATTTCTTAGTGAATTTTAGATTATATTTCAAGCAAAGAATAACAATAAACTAGATATGGTTATGGTTAAATAACCCATTTGGTTGTGTACACGTTGAAGTAGATGAGTGTAGAGAACTTATCTTTAGCTTGGGAGGATGACCTGCAAATAAGAAAACACTAAATCAAATAGTTGGTTAGATAGTTATCTAGGTAGATTACCTATTTCTAGCTAGATCCTAAAAGCAAAAGATTCCTTTGGGGCTATCAATCCACATGTTTTATATAATTAAGTTTAGAAAATAGAAGATAAAGTACTTGCATCAATAATTAAAAGGTACTAAAATTTAATATAGGAAATGCTTGATAAATAAAATGACTAATGTAGCAATACATGAGCCAATACCAATGACAAATAGTTTGGGTGTGGTTCATAAAATAGGTTGGGGGTCTATGAATAGGAAGACAAAAATGAAATTGGACTTGGTTGAAGGTAAGCGAGCAAAAATAACTTGTTATTTCCTACCACAGTGACTGTTGATAGTTGAGGTGATCATTAGTAGTTGAAGTAACTGTCAGTGGTTAAGGAAATCATTAGTAGTTGGACAGATGGTCAATGGTCATGATGACCATCGACGGTAATTGTGTATTAGGTCTGGGTGATAAAAATTTAGATTGATGGGATAGTAGATGGAAATTCTAAGAGATTGGTTTATGCTGGGCTTATTATGAAATGAAAACAAAGTAATTAACAAGTTGAAAATAAATATTTAGCTTATCGAAGGTTGGTCAGATGATTGGTTGAGGCATTTGGCTCATTGATAGAATCTGGCATGGTTCTAATAGAGTAACAATACTTGACCATCGACCAAGGGGTGGCAGTAAGTTGGCTCTCTATCATGATGGTTGGATCATTGGATTAATGGAAGAATACATGTAAGAGAAACTCTGGATGCAAAAATATCTTGATCATTGTGGATGGATCTTCACCTCCTACTCCTCTCTTCTTATCGGCAGGATAGGAGAGGTGTAACAAGATACTAATAAAGGGTCCTATTTTCTATCTAAATTTAACTTTGACATGCATAGGTTCATACATAAATTAGACATTCTAATTATAGAAAAATAAGTCAAGATTAAGGGTTAGTTAAGTTGGTTCAGATAGTAGAACTTAACTGTTGATGTTTAGGGTAACCATCGATGATTGAGGGTTAAAGAAATGTTGGGTTAAAAATGTGGGTTAAGTTAGTAGCTCAATCTAATTAGGGTTAGGCCTCATTATTAATTGAAAGGCCAATGGTTGTGCCCAAGGGGTTCTTGAGGTGGTCTAAGGAAATTATGACATTTAAAACCATTGTGTGTGGATTTTTGGTGTCTACATTTTACCCCTTTTGATTATGCTATTTGTATCAACAAGTTGGAAATTAAAAATAGATTGTTGGTTGAAGGTTTGGTTGCCCTGATCATGGGAGGAGGTGTTCCCCCTCAAACTGGGATTTGATGAAGTAACATGGAATTGGGTGTGGGTTTGAAAATGATGAAGGTGATGATGAAGGTAGATGTCATGAAGGTGGGTGATAGGTTGGGTACTAAAGCATAAATATGCACATAAAGTGAGATAAAAGTATGATAAATAAGATCATGTATTGACTAGGTTACCATAGTTGGTAAAAATAAAGGTCAATGATAGAAAGATAAGTGACAAGTATACAACATGACCATATTTAGGCATGGTAGTTAGGCTCACTCATAATTGCAAGTCTCCTAAGTAAGGGATGTGTTTTCATGGGTATCCAAGGTAGGAAGTACTCTCATGGAAAACACAAACTAGTCAGGTGAAGTCATAGGTATCTGAAGTAGGAAGTGCTCCCAATAAGACACTAATTATTTGGGTGTGTTAAAGGTAGCACAAATTCAAAAATTGGTCAACATGGAAATTATTTTCATTATGGTCAAAAGGACCAGGTAAAAGTCATCACAAAATGTGCACCAATGTAAGCCAAAATAGACCAATGGTAAAGTAATGAGGTGGTTATTGAGGTAGTCAGAGAAGGTAGTCCCCATGGGTGGGTTCTTGGTTAGGTTTTCAAAAAAAGTTGGGGTAAAAAATGGTTGTGGGTGGTAAGGGACAACATTTCCAAACAACCTAACCATAAAAATTTAGGGGGATTAGGCTCGATCATTGATGGTCACCCTGACTATTGATAATCAGGGTTCAAACCCTAAAATTTTGAAGGTTAAAAGGAAAAAGTGAGCCATTTTGGACTCATTTGAATAATTAAACTTTTAAGCTCTAGTGGTTTATCATATTGGGTGAAGGTACTAACAGTGATTGGTGAGCAAGTGAGTGGTGGAGTTGCTAAGTTGTATTGATCGAGTGGAGCAGAGAGGATAAATAGTGGGCATAGACATAGATGATGATGACTAGTAGGTCCCCAGATTACTCCTTGATGATGGTCAAGGAATGAGGTAGGTGGTGTCCTCAAATTGGTAGTTTAGATGTGATTTTTATTGCATTTGAATTGGGTATATGCTTGGTTGATTATTATTATTATTATTATTATTATTATTATTATTATTATTATTATTATTATTATTATTATTATTATTATTATTATTATTATTATTATTATTATTATGGGAAGGTATAGTTATTTTGACCTAGCTATAGGGTTTTGATATTATTTGGTTAAAATTGGTAGGCAAAAATTGAAATTGGGAGGGTAGGTAGGTAGGGGGTAGGGTAGAGGACAAAGGTAGAGTAGTTGGTTGTCAGAATTAGGTGTGTGGGAAAGTTTTTAGGTGGGTGGGGTTTGGGGATTCACTAGTGATCACATATAATGACCATTGACAGTCATCTAAATCGGTGATAGTCAATGATAATTAGTAAAAGGATCACCTAACCATCAATGATCATAGTGACCATTGACGATCAACCTAGTGGGTAAGTTTTTAATAAAAATATTTGTAGGTTTGAATGTTATGAAGTTTGGTAAATGGGGTGTCAAGTGTAAAACCTTAGGTATTAAATTGTAAGGTTGTAGTGATGGTAGAGGTTAAGGGGATGGTTTTGGTTAATAGATAAGGGGTAAGGGGAAAATAGTTATGATGATGGTATAGGGTAATAGGTCATGGTTTAAGTGTTAAGGGTAGATAAGATAGGTTTAAGAGGCTAAGTTCATAGGAAAAATAGTATAGGGAACTAAGTTATTTGATATCAAATGTTTTCAATCATGGGAGTAGATTTAGATGCATGATTAGGTGCCATGAATCTTTATAGAGATCCACCAGGGTATGACTACTACAGACTGGGCTCATATAGAGGAGGTGGGCCTTAGAGTGATGAGGATTATCAACACATGCTATGTGATGTAGTGATGATTATGTCCCTTATCAAGAGATGGGATCCAACCATAAACACCTTATTACTACCCACTGGTGAGATGATTATCTTACCAGAGGATGTTCATAGGATCACTTGGTTACCCATACAAAGTGACCTAGTTTATCACATAGAGCAAGAGGAGAGAGATGAGCTCTTGGAGCTGCTATATGGAGATGACCATGAATGATTGAGGTGACATACCAGAGGCTTAAACTATACTATGTTATACAAGAAAGTGAGATATGATAGGAGGTTGATGAACACGATGGTGATGGCATTTTCATGTTTTGATGTTCTTGACTCAAGCAGTGGGAGGTTTTTATACTTAATGCTAGGGGTATTAGTCGAGATGCAATTAGGTTGCATAGTGTTTGGTTGGGTGCCTATGCTACTTGTGTAGATATATAGGGAGTTTTGGGGCTTTAAAGCTCACATGAGGTTTGACATCAATGTGGAGTTGGTTATACACTAATGGTACTATGAGCAAATTTGAGTGCTAAGGCTGATGGGGATGCTATGGATGGGATATGCTTAGATGGATTTCCCAATCTATTTTATGAGGTAGAGAGTTGAGTTTTCTATCATAAGTACAAGAGGAGGGGTGCATGATACTGATTGGTTCAAAGGGGATTTTGAGGCTTTATTTATAGGTGATGTGATATAAAATCCCTATGTTAGGTTTTTAGAGTGGGTTGGATACATGAAACACACTTTATCCCTACATAGTTATAGGTGGATCTTCAACAAGAGGGATGGGGAGGTAGAGATTATCCTATTTAAGAGGGTGTAGAGATAATTCAATTTGGTAAAGGGTATCTCAAGCCCATTTCCCATATATAGGTAGGAGGATGCATAGATCCTACAACTTGAGCCACATCCAGTACATACCTTACTATATCATGAGGAGTTGCCAACATGGCTAGTGATAAATGATGTAGGTTTTATAGATGGTTACCTTGCATGGTATAAGGCTCTTATATGGTAACAGAATTTAGTGGGGATGATAGTGGTAGGTAACTTATGGATGTAGACCTAATTGGTAGAGGATATTATGTATAAGTTTAAGGGGTTTCCCTAGATGTACATATAGAAGCAATGATAGCTACTACATAGGCACATGTTGTAGCATTATAGGGTCAACTAGAAACTTTAAAGTGTCTTTTGGCTACACTTATAGGTGAGAGGGACCAGGATAGAGATTCACTAGCCTTGATTACCCAAGAGAGAGACTCCTTAAGACATATGGGAAAAGAAGCCACAACACCTATAGGACTATTGGGTACCATCCCCATGGGATGATACCTAGCCATAGTGGATGAGTTATGCTACTATGAGGCTATAGTCCTAAGGTATTGTCTCGATGAGCCCTAATGGGGTGAGTACAAAGCTAGTTTTGTAGGTGGTGCTACCATAGAGACACCAAGTTAGTGGGCTGCTTCCATAGGTGGGAAAATAGGTACATTGGGAGGATAGGCACCAAGAGGTAGTGGTGTTCTAAGAGACAGTGGTGCCCCAGGGGCATAGTCATGATATAGTTTAGATATATTATATGTTTTTATATTTCATTTTGATACTAACCTGCGAGCTGATATGGTGAGATGTACATTTTGAGAGAGAGAAATGTATATTTTTGTATACACTATGATGTTATTGATGATAGATTCACAATTTATAGATATGATCCTTGTTTATTTCTCCTTGTTCATGGTTTACTTTTGATGTTCAAGATGTGATGTTCATATTGATTATTGAAAATGTTATATGAATAATGGTTGATGATGTGGTGATTATGCTTATGTTATGGATATTGGATACTGATGTAGACTCACCTAGCTAGGCATATGATGATGATTCTTTATAATAAGTATGCTCATGATGATGCTTATGACATGTTAATTTTTATTGAGTATATGCTTCTTTATTTAGATTTAGACATGTGATAAAATGGTTGTTTGCTTATTTTTCATGGATGCTATGATGTTGATGGTTATGCATATGGACATGGTTTATGCTAATGATGTCTATTTTTACTTATGATATATGTGGATATGATTTGATATGATTATGGTTATGGTTAAGGTGAAACACATAAAGTAAGTTAAATAACAACACTAGATATGAGATAAAGAATATAATCAAGAGACAAACATCTTAGTGAATATATATCAACTAGTTATGAGAGGATAAGAATAAGACATGATGCTTCTTCTTTGGTAAGGACTAAAACAAGACCCAAGTTGGATTGGCTTAAGGAACATAAGCCCTTAAAATGCTTCACATTAGCATTGATTATTTGGTTAAAAAGGTGTCTTGATCACATAATATCAATTGAGTTAAAAATCCCTTAATTTATAGGGTATGAAGGGGAGATGGATGGAAAATGGAACCTTCTTGTGAGACTAACATGCTTCTTCTAGAAGTTACCAAGGAGTTAGTATAAAAAAGTCTATGTTAGATAAAATGTAGATTGATCGATGTGGGAAGTCTACTTATGAGATCCAATTACAGTTTTCAAAATTATTAATTATGAGAGCTAATTGTGACTTTCAAAATTCTTTTATTTTTGATTTTCTTGATAATGGGTATTTTAATTATTTTATTATTACTTGGAGTGTTGGGGAAGATGATCGATGTGGGAAACTTCCAAGAAATTACTTTCTTTAACAAATGCTTTACTTAGCCATCCTTCAAGGGAGTGGTCTAAGTTTTGGTGCTTTTCTTAATGCCTTTGATAGATATCCTTCAAGGGAGTAGTCCATTTTACTTTGAGCAATTTTGACATGTTTTTTGTAGCTATCCTTCAAGGGAATAGTTTGCAGATGCTAGGAATGACCCATGATTATTTTTGGCTTTGATTTTAATTTTTTGATTTGTTGGATTTTTCTTGACATAGACTTGCTTATATAGGCTTAAAGGTTCACCTTTATGAAGGAAAAAATAAAATCACAAGAAGGTTGATTAGGTGTAAAGAGGTTTAGGTGAAAATGACCATGTGAATCTATCCTATGAAGAGGGGTAGAAAGTACCATGAGAATCATGCCATGGGTAAAATTGTGGTACCCATTGTTCAAAATGAGGCCATGATTGTGATGGATAATCACATGATTCAATTTTAATTAGTTTCCCCTAAAATGAGGAGATGAATGTGGTATGAAATCAAAGGATGAACTTAAGTTAAATAGAAGGTGAGTTTGATCCTTTTTAACAAAAGACAGGATGTAGATGTGAAGCATTAAAGGGATTAGGTTATAGGTTACCTTCAAGATAGGATAGTTAGTAATCCCTTGATCTATACTTGTGGGTTATGATATAAGGTCCAATATAATTTAAAGAAAACTTGCCCCACTTTCTTTTCTCCTTATTGGTGATATGTTGGTTTTCCTTTAAGATGAGGTCTTCGATATTAAATTCTCATACACTAAGGTATTTATTATAGGCATGTTTGATTTGATCTTGATAGACATGAAGATGGGTAAGGGTGGCTAAATGATGCTCATCAAGTAGCTTAATCTAGGATAAATAGTGTTGATGATAATCATCTTCAAAAATGAGATCTCATATATATATATATATGTATGTATATATATATATATATGTATGTATATATATATATATATATGTATATGTATATATATATATATATGTATATATATATATATATATGTATATATATATATATATATATATATATATACCTATATATATATATATATATGTATATATATATATATATATGTATATATATATATATATATATATACATATATATATATATATATACATATATATATATATACACACACACACATATACACACACACACACACACACACACACACACACACACACACAGATATATATATATATATACCTATATATATATATGTATATATATATATATACATGTATATATATATATACATATATATATATATATATATATATATATATATATATATATATATATATATATATATATATATATATATATATATATATACAGATATATACATATATATATACATATATATATATATATATATATATATACAGATATATACATATATATATACATATATATATATATATATATATACATATATATATATATATACATATATATATATATATATACATATATATATATATATATACATATATATATATATATATATATATATATATATATATATATATATATATATATATATATATGAAGAGAGGGGATTTATACCTCAAGAGGTAAGACAACCTCTACTCTAAACATAAGAGAGAATGGGGGTAGCACCCATAGGGGTTTGGATGCTAGTATGATATTCCCATAAGGCAAAGGGGATGTGAAAATTCCAATCCTAACCAGATGCATTGACCATTTTAGTGAGCATATTATTAAAAGTTTTGTTATAGGCCTCCACATTTCCATTCACTTGAGGATGATAGGGTGAGGAAAAAATTAACTTAATCTTGAATGCATCATAAATAACATGGACTTGTTTGTTTTTAAAATATTTACCATTGTTGGTGATAATTTTGTGAGGAAAATCAAGGTAGTAGATGATGTAATGGTTGATAAAGTCAATAATCTTTTCCACTTTGGTGGAGATAAGAAGGATAGCCTCTGCCCATTTGGTAAAATATTCAGTCATGGCGATAATAGAATGGTGTCACTATCAAGAATCAAGGTTAATCTCACCAATAAGGTCCAAACCCCATTGTGAGAAGGGCCAAAAATTAATGGAGATACAAAGACTATTGCTAGGTACATGATGCAAATTGGCATGTTGTTGACACTTCACATAATTTTTCACATAATCACAACAATCTTGGTTAAGGTTAGGTTAGTAATAACCAAGGATAAGGATACATTTATCCATGGTGAGGCTAATAAAATTTCCCCCAAAGATCCCATCATGCATTTACTTGATAACATGAAAAGCTTCATGACTGTGTAGGCAATGGAAGAGAAGACCATCAAAGATACATTTGTAAATAATTCCCCCATAATGATATAACATGAGGTACTCTGGATAAATGATCTTTGAGCATTCCTAAAAACACTAAAAGGAATGATGGCAAGGTTAAGATAGTCAAAGGTCTATTTATACCAAAGGTGAGGTTGAATCTCTTCTATATTAAAGATGGTGGGAGAATCTAGTTTGATATAGGAAGTCTGGGTAACTCTATGGATAATGACAAATAGCTTAGAGTCAGAGAGCATAGATGGGATCTGAGAGGTGAGGGAAGCTATTGTACCGATGAAATTATTAGTAGACCATGGGGTAGATTAGATATAATAGTGTTTAAATGATGTTAAGATCTCATCAAATAGATGTTTATACTATTACAAAACATCATTCTTACACTGGTAAGAGTCATTAATTTGATTGACCACCAGTTGGGAGTCACCAAATATATTTATTATTTTGACTCCCAAGGCTAGCACAGTTTGGAGACCTATTACTAGGGCTACATACTCAACCATATTGTTGGTACATTCAAAATATAGCTTGAATGATAAAGGAAGGAGTTCACCATGAAGGGGGATAATGATGATGCTAGCTCCCCTATCGTATTGACACTTTGATCCATAAAATAACATGGTCATTTGGTAGGTGAAGTCTCCCTGAGAAAGGGTCATAATGTACTCATCTAAAAACTCAAGAGGAGGAGGTTAGTTGCCTAGAAATGGTGCATAAACTAATTATTCAGTAATGAATTGCCCTTTAATTAAATTTTATTAAATAAATGCTTGATCTACTTGGCCATGCATTGGTTTTGATATGGCTTGGAGTGCATGTAATTGACTGGGTCAGTATTGGTTATGACATAAGTTTTGTGGTTAAGAAGGTAGTGGTGAAGTTTGGTGGCCATGAAGACCAAAGATAAGTAAAGTTTCTTGGTATGAGTGTATCAAGTCTTGAATTCTACAAATGTGTGGTTGATGTAGTAGACGACTTGCTCTTTGTGTTGTTCATCTTGATGAGCAAGAATTACCCCTAGGGAGTGGTCGGTGGTGGAGATATAAAGGTATAAAGGTTGATCATCCTTGGGAGGGATGAGGATAGGTGAAGATAAAAGGTACCTTTGGAGTGAATAAAAGGCCTTTTGATTGTTATTACTTGACTTAAAAGATACATCCTTCTTTAGAAGGTGATAGAAGGGTTGGCATCGGTTTGAGAGATGGGAGATAAAGTGATAGATGGATTGGAGCTTCCCCTATAGGATATAAAGTTGATTAAGGTGGGTGGGAGGAGGCATATTGATGATAATTTTGATTTTAGCTAGATCAAATTCAATTCCCTAAAGGGAGATGATAATGCCAAGGAGTTTGCTTGACAAGAACCCAAAAATACATTTATTAGGGTTAAGGCAAACATGGTAATGGATGAGGTGCTCAAAGATAATATTAAGAATGACTAAATGATCTTTATCATATTTGGATTTCCCAATAAGCTCATCCACATAGGCCTATACTATCTTTTGGATAAGGTCATGGAAGATGTAGGTCATAGCATTTTGGTAGGTTGCACCAATGTTGTTCAGTCCAAAAGGCATGACCCTATAGCAGAAGGTTCCCCATGGGGTGATAAAGGGAATTTTATGCTAATCTTTAGGGGTGATTAGGATCTGATTGCATCCCAAAAATCCATCCATAAGAGATAAAATTTCATCACTAATTATAAAATAAACTAGTTGGTCAATGCTTGGTACATGAAAGTCATCTTTTGGGCAGGAAAGGTTGAGGTCATGAAAGTCCACACAAATGTGTAGTCCTAGGCATGATATTTGAGACCCATTAGGAGTAGTCAATGGGTTGAATGAAATTAATAAAGAGAAGATGTTGAAGCTCTTATTTGAAAAGAAGGGATATGTGAGGGTGCATTCATTTAAGTTTTTGCCTAACATGTTTGGCATCATGGTGGTTGACTATGTTGTGGGTAGTAATGGAGGGGTTGCTGCCAGGGATGTCACTATAAGACCAAGTGAATGATATACTATGGTATTGAAGGAAGGAAGGGAAGTCCTGAAGCTCCTCAAAATTTAACAATGAGATGATTTTAACAATGCAAAGCTCATCTAAGGTACCCAAGTTGATATCTATGGTGGACTCATTCAACATGGTTGAAGCCTCAGGAGAAAGAGATTTGTGGATGGAAGAATCTGATGTACCAAGATAGGTGAGAATAGAATCATCATCCTAAAATTGAATGATATTAATGGTAGGAGAGTCATCTCCTATCATCTCAAGATGGGTCATAGGGATGGCTATGGTTATCCCATATTTTTGATAAGTTAGGGGTTTGAGGCTAATAATGTTGATTGAAAAATAAGTTACAGAGGGATGATGTCATCATCCTCACACTTAGGTGGAGAAAGGTTCGGTGTGGAAGGGATGTCTTCCTCAACCACTATGATGGTATGTGGTTTGGTTTTCCCCTTTTTGGGTGGAATGAAACTGAGGCCATGTTTCTCATGAGGCTTTTTGGTCTCAATTGGAATCAACTCATATGGGCTATGCTCATATCATCCAAGAACAAATCCTTTCTAAGCACACCTATGAAGGTATGTCTTGACAAAATTTGAGTTGTCTAGATAGGAGAAGCTAGAGGTGAATGGTCAAGGCAAAAAGAAGGTGGTAGAATCATCAAGTGGTTTGTCAAGACTCCCATAGATGAAATAGATTTGATTGTTTGAAGGTCTAAGGGGAATAATGGCTCTGATATTGGGTTCATACCTAGGTTAGATGTCAAGTTTTCCATACTCTTGGGGACTATGGAAAACTTCAAGGGTGAGGAGGTGATATTCCCCCAGTGAAAGATGCTAGAATGTAGAATCTAAGTGGTCTATGTTGGGGATTTGGTCTAAAGGGATGGATGAGATAGTAGATGCCTCATTGGTGGAAGAAGATATGATGTCAAATTTTGTGGTTGAACGTTTGTCTTTGGTTGATGAAGGTATGTTATATGGAGGTAAGAGAACATCATTGGGTTGATAAGACATGTTGCATAATGAGAAGGGACTTGGGTCAACTTTTATAGTGAAAACTTAGCCTTTGTGTTCAAATTTGATGAATTGATGAAGGATAGAGGGTACACAACCCATGGAGTAGATCCAAGGTCATCCTAGTAAAATGTTGTACTAGAATTTTCCTTCCACTACATAGAAGAGTTTAGGGAGTGTGAGAGGTCCTAAATGGATATGAAGGAGAATAGTTCCCAGAGTAGTGGTCATGGTGTTGTTAAAGGATCAGAGGATGCCTGAGGTTTTGGACATGATATTATTTAGTAGTTTGAGTTGATCATAGGCATGAGAGGAGATGATGTTAATACTACCCCCCATCAATCATAACCCATTTGATGTAGGTTTGGTTGATGTAGGTAGTGAAGAAAAAAGGGGGATCTAAGCCATCAAGATGGATAGAAGGTATTTTTTAATTCTTGAAGTGACAAGGTTAGAAATTTGGAGAGTTCCAATAAAGGCTACTAGAGGTTGAGGGTCTTTAGGTTGGAAATATATTGATTATAATGCCTCTATCATTGCTTGGAAATAGGGGGTGAGGTAGAAATCAATTTGTATAAGCTCATCTTTGTCAGAGTTTTTTGAATTTGTTTGAGAACCACTCTTCAAATTAATTTGGAGGGGTTGGATTAGGAGGTACCTAAGATAGATATCTTGGGTTTGGATAAAGGTGCAGGTGATTGAATTTGACTTGGTTGGGATGTGGAAGATGGGTATGTCCATGGGATGAACAATTTTTCCTTCCCCTTATCCTTTTGCTGAGCATGTGATTGTGTGACCACATGGATAGTATAGATAGGGGGAAGAATTGGGGTAGGAGAGTGGTTTGGTTCCTAATCACTCTAAGGTGAGAGTGAGGGAGTAGGAAGGTATTGGGTAGTGGTTGTTGTTTGTTGGATTGGTAGCGGGATCATGGGAGGTTCATCTATTAATAGATCATCCTTATCATAGAGTTGGTGGATTATGGTTTGTAGAGATTTGTAGTTCTTCATGTCATGATTGGGTGTTCTATGGTAGGAACATAATTGGTGGTCATTATACCAGATGGGTTTTAGACCTAGAGGGTCAAATGGCCTGATAGGAGGTAAGGTCAAACAAGAAGCTTGTAATAACCTTTGTAAAATAGTTGAGTAAGACTTAGATAAATGTGGTGAGGGTTTAGAGGTTATAGCTTTGGTTGGTGAGATGGAAGTCTTTTTGGAAGTAGGTTTGGTGGTAGAGGACTTGGATAAGGTGGTGTGCTTAGTTGATGACTTTTGTTTAGGTAAGGAGGCTGATAGGTTAAAGGTGGAATATTTAAAGTTATCTAGCTTGGTTACTGATGACTAGGTGAAGATGGGTGTGTCAGAAATCAATTGTGATGGTATAATCAAGAGTAATGGTTAGATTTTGGTTGAGATAGTTGGATTCCTAATCAAAGTAGAGGGGTGAGGCCCAAAAATAAAGGGCAAGGTTAAGGGAGGTAGAAATTTATCTTTTTGACCTTTTGGTGGTTTTCCCTCCTTGGTTGATTTGTTTTGGTGATTGGTTGGTGGGTCTAGTGAGGTTAGCTCCACTTTCAAAAATTGGTGGTTAAGGTTTTATGTAGGGAAGATGCCAAAGTTTTTGGTTGTTTGGTTGAAGTGATAGAAGAGGATTTGGTTATTTGGGTTTTGGTTGTTTTGGATCATTGTGGGGTGGTTAGGTTGGTATAAGTTTTGATTGGCTGGGTTGATATGGTAATGGGTTGGATAGTGGAAATGGTGGGTTAATATATTAAAGATGGGTTTGGAGGTTCTTTTTTGGTGATGTAAGGGAGCCCTAGTTACTAACAAAAGGTAGCTCGATCTACATCAATTTTAGAGACAAATTCCAATCTCTGAACTAATCTAGAGAATGGTTTGTAGACTGGTCTTTATCCTTAGATGGTGGTCTCAAAAGATAAACCCATGGGTTGATAATGGGGACTGGTGACCTCATCCTTTTCCTCAATCAAAGGATACAAGGTTTGGATGGGTTTATCCTTTGTGGGAGGTGCAGGTGTGGTGGTTTTTTCTTTGGGAATGATATCCAAAGGGGAAGTGAAGTGTTTGATAGTTAAGGGAGAAGGTAAAGTGGTGATGGTTTCTTACTTAGGTATGTCAGTTGAAGGGGGGTTAATGACTACATTACCTCAATAAGTGGATGAGGGGAAAAGGTTAATTCCTTGGCTTGGGTCTTTGAAAGAGGAGAAGGTAACTCCAATACCTCAACAAGTGGAGAGGGAGAAGAACAGGTAGATTGGGTGGTAGGTTCTTCAACAATAAGTGTGTCAAGAACCATATTGATGGTATGGGCATCATGATAACACTCAACTTTATTATTCTCAATTTTGGTAGGTGCATGATTGAGAAAAGGTTATATAAAAATATTGAGGGATTAGTTTAGAGGTATATTGGGGTTGTTTAATGCAAGTTCCTTCTTGTTAATGAGGGTTTGGAAAATATTTTTGAAGGTATTACACCTACTAATGTCATGCCCCACTATCTTATGGAAAGCACATAGTTCTTCTCATTGTGCCATCTAGGTGTAGCATGATAATAATGAAATTGTTGAGGGGGCTTGATGGGAAGAATTTGTATGATATTAAATTTAAACAAATTTTCCAAGACATAAGTATAAGAATCCCTAAATAGAGTAAATTGCTTCTGATTGTTTTAGTTTTAGTTTCTTGTGTTTTATTTGGAGGAGTTAGAGGAGTTTGGTTGATTGATAGATGGTGGAAGAGTGATCTTAAGGACAACCCCATTCACCATTCCCTTGATTTAGGCATTGGTATTGGTTTGGTTTCTTGGTTTAGAGGAAGAGACCTCATTGGTTTTGTAGGCAAAGTTTTTATTTTTCAACTTTAACTTTCCTTCATTGATGGCTCTATTTTATAACTTATGCATCATGGTGAAACATTCATCAAAGGTTCTGAAGATTTTAATATGCAATGTAGAAGATATGTGATTAGTACATGCCTAAGAGATTTTTTTATCAATTTGGGTTGAGGTGAAGAGAAGGAAAGTTGATTGATTAGGTTCCTCCAGTGAAATTTGAAATCAACAATAGATTCATCATGAAATTGTTGGATAGAGTAGAGGTCAGTAAATCAAAAATTTATTGGAGATGTTTATTGAAAAGTGATCCAAGAAAATTTGAGCTAACTAGGTGAAAGAGAAGAGGGAATATTTGGTTAAGGCACTATACCAATCTAATGCCAGTCTTGACAAAGACATGGGAAACATACGAAGAAGGAGAGCATCATCATAGGTAATCAAATAGAATGAGTGCATAAATGACCTAAGGTACTATAGGGGGTCCTCCTTAATTTTAAATTTAAAAAAATTGGGATGTTCCCACCAAGGAGGATAGGGTTAGATAGGGACAGATGGGTGGATAGGTTCATTGCAAATCTAGTCATATGATATAATGGTGTGATCCCCAAAAATAGATGACTCTAGAGTGGTCATTTTATCCATGAGAATTTTCATCAAATCCATTTGGGGTTATGAACCTATAAGGTTTTAAGATGCATATTATTATAGTGATTGGGTGACATATTGATAACTAGCATGAGGTTGAGGAGCTACAACATATTGATATGTAGACATAGGTGGTTGGGTAGATGTTATGTAGGGGTAGGTGGATGTAGGTGGTTGGGTAGTAGGTAGGGGTACATGCCATTGTGGGTTATGAATGTAACCTAGGTTTGTTGTTATGGGAATATATTGGCTAGAAGATGTTATTGGGTTAAGAATCAAAGGAATGGTAGTGACCTTTGTATTGATTAGTGGTAAGGTAGAAGGTATAAGCACCACAAGATTTTAAAGTGGAGTTTTGATTGGTGTAATGGGGGTAGCTAAAAGAAGGTTGGAGATGCTAGTGGTAGGTACTTCCATAGTGAGGGGAGTATAGGTGGCTAGTGGTTGGGTTTCTCTTAAGGTAGAGGAGTTATTGGTGAGGGTGGAAGGTATGAGCGTGTTTGTAGGTTGGGCAAGTTGGTTTTCCATAGTAGTATAAAAGGGACTGTTGGTAGATGAAGAATATTGGGTAGTTAATGGTTGGGTGGTGACTGTGGAAATAGAAATGTTTCCCATAAGGTGGGAAGGCATGCCATAAGGTGGGTCCATAGGTAGAACCAAAGTAGGGGTATAGTGAGGCATGGTGTTAAGATAATGTTGAAGGCCATATGATTATTATCTATAAAGGTGGCCAAGTGTATCTCCTTGTGAAACTTATAAATGGAAGGAAGGGATTATTGAAGGATGAGAAGATTTATCTAGTTCAAAAACATACTCCATAAATGAGGAGGTAGAAGGAGTTGATTGGCTTGGTTATGGGTTCTGTTCTACTAGGTTCTTTCACTACTAGCAAGTTAAAACCATACAAGATAAGGGAGAGAGAATACACAAACAATCTCACCACTAAAATAGAGAGAAGATAAGAAATGAGTAAGGAAAGCAATCACACACTAGAAAGTATGTTAAATCCTAAAGTTATTTTTAGTATCTCTTTTGGCTTATGCCTTAATCTTTCAAGAAATTATGTGACTCCAGTTGGGCTGATAGAATAGGTTCTAGAAAAGAAATCTATGGATGGTTTTAGGTTGTTTAGGATCTCAAAAAGGATATGTATTGGAAATCAATACATGGTTTGGAATTGGGGCATACCCCTCACTTCACACACTGTAATGATAAGGGTGTTAGGTGTTTAACCAATATATATTAATTTTTAGAGTTTATACTCAATGAGAGAGCTGAATTGGTTCTCCCCTTGGTAATGACCTCCAAGTAGGATTGTTGAGAAATGGTAAGGTGACCTCTAGGTGATGAAATCCTAGTCGTGCCTTATCTCAATTTGTTTAATGTTTGATTTATGTAGGTGGTTTGATTTAGTGTGTGCAACAAAAGTGATGCTAAAATTGAATTACCTTGTTTTAATTTAAATTATGTGAGATAAACTTACAAACAATCAATGTATGTAGTTGATTTTAAGACCAAAAGAAATTTAATTTTTTTTTATGAACATATAATAGGGATAAGAACATGTAGATATAAACAAAAGAAACCTGAGTAGAGACTTAAGGTCCCACTGGATGTGCCATAATGTTTCAGTAAATTTTATCTTATAATTTAAGAAAGGAAGAAGAAGAAACTAGATACGGGTATGGTTGAAAAACCTTTTTGGTTGTACACATGTTATATTATATGATTGTAGAGAACTCCTCCTTGGCTTGGGAGGATGACTTGAAAATAAGACAACACTAAAGCAAATGGTTGGCTAGATAGATAGCTAGGTGGATTACCTAGTGCTAGCTAGATCTTGGAAGCAAGATCTTCATTGAGGGCTATCAATCTACAAATTTTAAATAATTAAGTTTAAAAAATAGAAGATAAGTTACTTGAACTAATAATCAAAAGGTACTAAAATTGAACACAAGAAATTCTAGATAAAGAAAATGACTAATATAGCAATACACAAGTCAATATTAGTGATAAATAATTTAGGTGTGGTTCAAAAAATAGGTTGGGAGTCTATGAATAGGTAGATGAAAAGAAAATTGGACTTGGTTGATGGTAAGCAAGTGAAAAT
Organism: Torreya grandis; assembly: GCA_037957365.1. Taxonomy (NCBI): domain Eukaryota; kingdom Viridiplantae; phylum Streptophyta; class Pinopsida; order Cupressales; family Taxaceae; genus Torreya; species Torreya grandis. The sequence continues at coordinate 831,076 of JARHVA010002891.1, read as the reverse complement.
AGCTTGCTGTTATTTACTACCATAGTGACCATTGGTAGTTGAGGTGACCATTGATGGTTGAAGTGACTACTGGTGGTTAAGGCAACTATTGGCAGTTGGATGGAACATTGATGGTTAAGATAACCATCAGTGGTTACTATGTTTTGGGTTTGGGTGATAAAAATCTATATTGATAGGATCATATAAGGCAATTTTGAGAGATTAGTTTATGCTGGGCTTATTGTGAAATGGAAACAAAGTAATTGATAGACTAAAAACAAATACTTAGCTTACTAAAGGTTGGTCAGATGAGTGGTTGAGGTGTTTAGATAATTGATAGAGTCTAACATGGTTCTAGCAGAGTAACAATACTTGGATATCGACTAACGGGTAGTGGCAAGTCAACTCTCTATCATGATGGCTAAATCACTAGATTTCTAGAAGAATACCCTTAAGAGAAACTTTGGATGCAAAAAGCTCTTGATCATTGTGGATGGATTTTCACCTCTTGCTCCTCTCTTATTATAATCAAGGAAGGAGAGGTGTAACATTACATTAACAAGGGGTCCAAATTTATATCTAAATTTAACTTCAACTTGCATGGGTTCACACATGAAATATACATTCTAATTATAGAAAAGCAAGTCAAGGTGAAGGGTTAGTTAAGTTAGTTCAGATGATGGAACTTGACCGTCAGCAATCAGGATGACTGTCAATGATTAGGATGACCATCAGTGGTTGAGGGTCAAGGTAATGTTGGGTTAAAAAGGTGGGTTAAAATATTAGGTCAAGTTGACAAGGGTTAGGCCTAATTGTTAGTCGAAAGGCCAATAGTTGGGCCCAAGTGGGACCTAAGGTGGTCTAGGGGAATTGTGACATTCAGAACCATTGTGTATAGATTTATGGTGTCTACACTCCCCCTTTATCATTGATGGTAAACCAAATTCCTTAAAATTCTAATACTCTGCTCCTTCTCTAGAATTTCTTGCATTGGCTTCTATGGATTATGAATTGAAGCTTTTCATATCAAACTTACTCCCCCTTAGGTAATGGAACATTTACCTAAACTCAAATTAGACACACTCTCTACTCTTTCAAAATTTTATAGAGAACATTTGTACTTTTTCTCCCCCTTTGACATCAATGGCGAAGGGACACTTTCTCACTATTTGTCCAAATGTTTCTCCCACTTTATTAGATAAAGGATTTTGTTTAAGAATCTACAATAATCCAATCATTATTTTTTTTCAAAGTATGCATACCTAAGTGTCTTTTTCTCTCTTATTCTAAAGATTAACAAGACTTTTGTGATCCTCCCCTTAGACTCATTCCCTATCACTAGGATCTAGTGATGTGACGTAGGAGCCACCATACAATTTTACTAGCCTTCTCTCTTCTAATCCAACTACACAATCCTCTAATCTTAGGACTTAACTAGTTACAAAGCTCCCTTTTATTTATGCATGAGGCTTCAATTCATTATCAAAGCACCTAAACTGGTTTGATCAAGTCATCATCACAACATCTTTAACATGACTAAATAATCTCACATAATCTCCCCATCACATCATGCTTAGCTCCTCAAGCCATTCACATTATCTGAGTTAACTCCCCCTAACTCCATATTCCTTTAAAAAATAAAAAACATGCTAAAAAAAACATAATAAACATGAAGAAGCTACCATGAATCCATGATAATAAGATATATTCAAGATACAAACATCAACAAACTACCTCATTAGGCCATCTATGGATGAAAACTTATTGCATTCATACATTCCTTATACTGCAAGTTAAACTTACCTTCCAAATATTTGCCCTTAAATAACATCTCTTTTACACAAGAAAATATATTCCTCTCCTAGGTTACTTCAAAAAGGTGAATTTCAAACAAGGATACATAACTTGAAATTCTCATAGCTTTGTACCAAGGGACTACCTATAACACACCATAACTTCATTTAACACTTGCATATCATCATTTTACACATGTTCACCAATTCTTGTCACCCAAATCATTACACAACCTAAGATACACAATGTCAAGGGTTTGTTGCATTAAAACCCTTATGAAAACCTGTGAAACTTCTTTCAAATTAGAAGACAAACATAACACACTTCTGTACCAAGAATTGAGTTTTCACACCTTTGGGAACCTTGGCTTCATATACCATGGATTTAACCCTTAGGGTTAAGTGGGAAACCCTATAATGTTTGAGAGCTAAAATAAATCAAGTCTGAGCTCATTTCTCTTCATCTTAACCTAAGGACCATATTTATGAGATGCATCATTATGTCACATGGAAAAAATCATTTTGTTCCTATATATACTACATACACAACACTTCTCTCATCTTGACACACCAACTCCAATTGGGAGCACTCATTTCTTGCCTTATAGAAACTTTTAAAGAACATGATAGTATCACTTGATTCTTTACTAAAAAGAGTCTTTGAAGAAGCATAGACAGAGATCTCCTCTACACTACAATGCTCTAAAATAAGGTGTATCTAGGAGTGGCCCATACTTCCTCATATTACTTCTCCTTCTTGATCATCCTATACTTGTAGTTATTTTTCTTCTTATTAGGCTTAAGAGAAGCAACATGCTAATCCAATATAATATTCTCCTTTTATTCTATGATTGGATTAAAAATACATGGAGACAACATAGATTCATAACATAACTTTTCATCTAAATAATCTTCTTTATAGTTTAGAACCTCATCATTAGACATTGACAACTGATGTTCTTGGCATGAAACTTTCTCAATAACAATAGGATTATCTCTCCATCTAGAAAATTCTTCCTTAGATTTATTAAGTTTGGTGAACTTGCTCTTGTCACCAGTCATGTGTTTTGATCAACCACTATCTATCACCTATAGATTCTATTCCTTGGCATGGAGTACAGTTTGAGCAATCACAGATTGATCTTTCACTTTTCACACATCTTTGGGTATCTTGTTTGGATTATCTTTCATTATATCATAGATTTTTGAAACTTTGTTCACATTGGGAGGCATGCCTTTATTCTTACTTTATGTTTTTGGTCTTATAAAGTTTTTTCTACATTATTTAGCTCTATCTAAAATTATTAAAATTATAGTATATTACATTTTTATGTAACAAAGGATCAATTGAATTTATGCTTATAAATTTTATTTGACAAAACTAATTATAGATATAACAATAACCATAGAAATATGAGGAATACATGGCCACAACATTTCTTTGTTGAGGATGAGGAGCTCTTCTAAACTTTGGCTTCTTCAAGTCTCTCACTCTTGTGTAACCATCTGCATTAGCTACGTTTGTATTCTACATCTTCTTTGAGTTTGTAGAAATTAACTCATTATCCTTCTTTTCTTCAAGCTTATTTTAAGCTTTAGCTTTCTTCACATCTGCAGTGCTTGTGCCTATCTTTGTATTCTTGTAATCTTTCTCTTTCTTTTCTCCTAATTCTCCTTCTATTTTGAAGTTGTCATATAGGTTAGTAGATGTACTGGTTATGGGACTTTTCACTTTTTTATAACCAAGACTAGATTTCTCTTTTCAAGGATTTTGATAGTTGATTAATTCATCAAGAATTTCTGGTCCTCCTTTTACCTTCAAACCTTTTGTCTATTTTTTCTTTAGATTTATCAAGTTCTTTTCTCAAGGCTACTATTTTTGATTCTAACTTCATGCACCCATCACATTTAGATTGTAATTCAAGTTTGACTACATCTTCTATTATTCTGGCCTCTTTAACTTGTGTCTTTAAGATGACTACCATATGATTAGATTTTTCAAGACTTTTGGACACTTTATCAATCTCTTTTTATCCAAAATTCTTTTATTTTGAGTTATCTTTTCTCAACCTTTCAATTTCATGTAGAGCAAATATGAGTTCACATTCTAGATCCACTTTTCCTTCCTCTTCTTTATTAGATTCTTTAACTTCTTCATTTTATATATCTATAAAAGATGATTCTAATGCCATGAATATGGATTCATTTCCCTTAGTCACAAAGGCATTGTCATTATCATCATTAGAGTTATCACTATCATCCAATGAATCAATTTCTTCCATTATACTTTAAAATAATTTCTTCTTCTTGGAGTATTGGGGTTTAATCTTTTTACAATCCTCTTCTTGATTAGAGTCATCCTTTTTGTTGTAAAGGCATTTATCATTAAAATGTCCTACCTTACCATAATTAAAGCATTTAAAGGGTAACTTGCCTTTGTGTTTTTTATGCCCTATTATTAATCTTCTAACAAAGTTGGCTTCTTCTTCTTCAGTATCCTCAGATCTAGATGTAGATGCTTCTACTCTTGTTTGACTACTTTGAATGCATATTCTCTCTTGAAAGCATCTACTTCTCCCATTCTCATCTCATAGGCAATGAAGGTTTCATGCAACTCATCTACAATGAGCTTAACTAGATCTCTTGCTTCCTCTATTACATATATTTTAGAGTCATACCTTGATGGTAGAGATCTTAGAACCTTTTTGACAATGACTAGATCTTTCATCTCTTCTCTAAGGCCTTTGATTGCATTGACTATTTCATCTACTCTAAGGAAGTAGTTTGCAATGTTCTCTTATTCATTCATTTTAAGGATTTCAAACTTGCCTTTGAATGTTTGTATCTTTGACTACTTTACCTTGTCATAACCTTCATAGATACTATTTAATTTATTTTAGATATCTTTTTTGGAACACAACTAGATACAAAGAGGGGGGGGGTGAATTACTATATGATTTAAAACTAGTTCCTTTTAAAATATTTTGATTCAAATTAAGACTATATGAAAATAAAATAAACTATGCAGAGATCAAACTCATACAAATTCACATGACACAAGATTTATATGTGGAAAAACCAAAGGGAAAAACCATAGTGAGAATAACTACTAAAATCTACTATTCTAATCCAACCTCACAGTTCAAAACCTTATTGGAAAACCTCACAAGTTACACTTTTAAGGACACCAATCCTAAAGAAACACCAATCACCTAATTTAAGAGATTTGACTCTAATGAAGTACCCACTCCCTAATATAAGTACCCACTTAGTCTATCTGATGGCACCAACAAGTTAGATTCCTATGGAGCTATAACTCCAGTTTACAAATAGATTCATACATGAATCCAAATCTTTATTCTTTGTTATAGGTCTAATCTGTAACTGATCATACTCTAAAAATTATCTTTGTGCCTTTATTTTTATTTGTTCCTCTCTATTCCTTTAGTCCTATGTCTGAATATGTCTTTATTTGACACACTTCATCTCCCTAGACTATTTCTGTATATTTTCTTTTTGACACTACTCATCAACAATAGCTCATCCTATCTACACTTTAACTTTTATCTTGATATTATTTTATTATAACATAGTTCTAATTGCTCAAGTGCCCTTTTATTTTATGTCCTAGATATTATATATATAATTAATCTAGGGTTTCATTTCTTATGTGTGTTCACACTCAAACTTGTAACACATCTTACCAATTCTAGACTCTAGTTCATAAAGACTTAGATTGTAGTTTCCCACATCTTGATTCCATGCATCACATTGTACTTATAGGTTTATTTACTAACTATAACATTTTTTAGACTCAAGTTTTGATGCATAATTTCTTTAATGTATATTTTATTATTTATATCAATCAATATCATTATCTGTTTTGAGATATAGAGCTTATACATAAGTTACTACATATTATTGCAACTTCTCATTTGTCTAGACATGTCTTTAAATGTCAGTCATTGATCTTGCCGTTGTTACCATAATATAAAAGTCCACACTTAAATGGATCAACTTCAAAATGTGTCTATTTAATCTCCTTCTTACAGGCTCATGCTATCCATTAGATCTTTGTAAACTTTTGAACTTTAACTTTGTCAACTTTAAAATGTGTCTGTCAATCTTCCTGATCTAAAATTTTGCATGCCATTCTATATTTGAAGATGAACATTCTTTATCTCTATCTAGATATTAAACATCAAGATATTTATGCCATCTCTATGCTTCCTATATCTTTGGATCACTTTCACTCTATCAATCTTCTTTAGCTTGCTTGATCTTTTGCTCACCACTGTGTCGATAAACATCGATCACTTTGTTTCATTTGAGTCAACTAATTCTATTGGATATTTTTTATACAATCACCTAATCACCATTAGGTCTTTTGATAGGATCTATCATGAACTCTGACAATCTTAGGCTCATTAAGTCTTTATTTGGTAATATCTACGAATGTGAAACTTTTCACTTGTGCATTCACTTGAAGCTCATTTTGATAATTTAACTTCACTATGCTTCATTGGATCTTATATGTGCGATGAAGCAATAGCCATTGATCAAGATGGGATATAATATAAAGTTTGACTTAGGAAATATTAAGTCCTTTGATCATTACTTAAGCCAATAATTTCTAGGTCAAGGGGCCAATTTCACAATGATGACAAAGGCTTAAGTTATAACTTAAGCTACTGGGTCCTAGCTGTATCTAGTTACCATCAACATAGAAAAGCTTATTTGATACCATGACTTAAAACTTTAGGGTTTTACTAAGAAACCCTATCATGTTTGAGAGCAAAAATAATTTAAATATGAGCTTATTCCTTCTCAAATGAATATTCAATCCATATTTTCAACATGCTCATGTAAAAATCATAACAAATATAACATCTATTTATTTTGTAAATGTCCATAGATGAGCTTTTTAAAGGCATGATAATTTTACAAGGCCTTTGTGTAAATTTTATCAAAGTATCCAACTTTTCATGCCCATATATTTAACTCTGCTTGCTTGTATGATTCCAAACCTATCACATAACAATTGTTGACCCAATTTTGCCCCTCTGGCAAAATCTCGGTCACCTTCTACACCTGCTTTGCATGGCCAGTCATTTCAGGTTACAAGGTCTGTCTTCAGGGTTCAACAGCTCCATTTCAAAACATTGGCTCATCGGCCTCATTCATTGGCATTCACAATAGCATAAGGTAGACTCTTCAAACATTCACAAAAGGGGAGAGGAAAAGGCTGGGGAATTTAACACTAAAGCAAAAGAAGGGTAGACGTAACTAGATACAACTACTGGGTCGTAGCTGTATCTAGTTACCAGCAGCAAAATTTCTACTCACAACACAAGTAGAGAAAAGAAAGGCAGCCAAATTGGTCGACATCAACAAAATAGCCATGCATACATGGCCGACATCGACAAAATTGCCATGCTTGGCAGCCAATCAGCCGACATCGGCAAAATCCCCGCATGCAGTCAAAGACATTGGGTGGTAAATTTACTGCCCACAACATCAGGCAGCAAAAAAGCCCTGTAGAACATAGAAAAGGGCCCACCCAGTGGGCAGAGGAGTAGGCTGCATGCAAAATGAGGCATCAAGCATGGTCCCAATGAGACTCCTCTTGGCTCTTCCCATATAAATAAGTAGACTTGGTCATTTTTAAAGGATCTGGATCTTCTCCAATTTTGTAAAGAGCATAAATCTCCAAATTCTCCACTTGAATCAATAAAAGACAGTTTTACCTCTTTCTTGGATGAATTTTTCTATGTATGCCTTGAATGTTGGTCTGTGTCCAGTCATTATTCCTTGATGCTCTCACAGGTCCAGCACCAGCAAACCAGTCATCTACAAAGTGCCATTGTCTGCTGCTGCCAGGAGTAGAGTTCTATTTTGGAGGTGTGGAATAGGAAAGGTCACTTACAGTGTGTATTTCTCAGCACCTTGGTGAGTCCCTATTTCTTGTGCTTTCCATAGGAACCTCCTTGTCATTTCTAGTAGCCTGATCTTTCTGCCAAGTCTCAGTGTATGTATGTTTTGTTTGATCCTGAGTGTGGAGGTGGGAAGGTCATTTCATTTTTGGTGTATCACCTCTTTAGAGTAGGCTGTTTGTTTTCATGCATTTCTTCTCCCTTTTCATCCCCCCAGTATATCTATATATCTATATTTTTTCACTCCCTGAAACAAACAAGATACATCAAAGGGAACTAGCCCATACCTAGAGACTCTCCTCTCTTGCTTCGCCATCCCACAGGTGAGAGAGGAATTTCCATGTTGTGGGGAGATGGCAGGGAACCCATTTTCCTACCACTAGGTGCAATCTCTAGTCATCAACAGTTTTGGCACACTTGATGGGACTAGGTTTTCAAGTTTGATAATGCAGTAGAGTTTCAAGATTGATGTTGGTCCTGTTACAACGAATCAAATTTTTAGCATCTGGAAACTCTGAGTTAAATCCACTGGTTAGGCAGTTTGGTACCATAAAAAATCATCCATTTCTTGTATGTATACTTCTTTTGCTCAAAATCATGGATCTTGTTTTCTTTCATTCGAGTGTGATCAGACTTCAGATATTTATGCAATCCCCTCAAGTGGCTCTCCTTGTTGCCCTGCAACTATAAGGGAGGTGGCATTGGAATTTGAGAGGCAGACAATGGAAATCAACAAGTTGGAAGAGCAGTACAGATATTAGCATGAGCTGATGTATGAAGAGGAGCACTTGTTTAAGCAAGTACAGGCCTTACAGTCCATGAAGGAAGAGGTGCCAAAATGGAGAAATCAATCTATCCAAGGCAGTCAACCTTGTGTGCCCCCTCCTACCCTAAAGAAAACCTCCTCTTTTACACCAAATCCATTTTATCAAATTGCACTTACTCACTCTAGCTCATCAAATACAACTGCCCCCAATCCCGTGCGCCTGGCTTTCTGACACCAAATGGCATCCGAGCAACCTCCCATGGAGATCAATCTTTTCAACTCCTTAGATCAGGAATCTTCCATTGAGAAAAATACCACTAGCTAGCACGTCCCTCTTGTAAAGGCTCCTCCAATGCACCAACAGTGTTTTCCTTGTATTCCTCAGCCTCCCCAAGTTTTCTAGCATGATGTGAAAATTTTGAGTTGGAGGAAGGAATGCCAAGGACCAGCTCAGAGCTTTGAGGAGGATCATGTTTGCCACCTCCAAGAAAGACTCCTTCAGGATAACCTAGCCAAACAAATTGAAGACTTAGAGGCTAGGATGAAGCTACTCCTTGAAAGAGAGGGAAAATTTACAGACCTTGAGGAGGAGCCTCAGGTCCTTATGGAAAATGAAGTTGCTACCTGTTCACAGGAGAAAAATTCAAATTTTGAAATCCTAAATTGGGGGAAAATAGTGGAATCATGGGGCAGAATAGAAGAAGAAAAGCAAAGTTTTTTTTAGAACCTTGAAGAAGCTAAAGTTACCCCTACCTATGATGATGCTGGCAGCCTCCAGGAAAAGCTTTTCCAAGAAGATCTGAGTAGGAGAATTGCAGAGTTGGAGTCTAAAGAGAAATTCCTCAGCTAATGTGTGGTGGACGATTCAGACCAAACAACACATTTCATGCCTAAACACACCCCACCTATACATTTCCAAGAGAGTTATCAGGCCGTGCCTAATATTGATGAAGTGTTGATCAAGTGGAGAGAGGAGAATCATTCGATTCTAGCTCAAGGACTGTTTCCTCTTCCACATGCTTTCTCCACTTCACCCTCGCTCAAGGAAGAACCTATTTTGCAAGAGGTAGGAGAGGAACAAAAGATCCAATCTGCAGTCCTTCAGGAGGTTGTCATGAGTGACAACAAAGAAGAAATCATCATCGATGCTCCTTGTGGAGACCTTATCAGTAGTGGAGAAGATGCAGGCCTTGCATATATGCGGATGTTCCAGAAGTATGAGGAGGAACAAATGCATGGTAAGCTGTCCTCTCCTCTGATTGATGAACTTCCTTGCTATTTTGATGAGGGTGACTACATTGAAGAACCTGAGAAAGAGGAAGATCAGGAGAATATTTTTAAAAATCTAGAAATCCTGATCAGTAAAGAGGAAAAGGAGAAGTATGTCTTTTTGGAGGAATGCCTTGAGGAAAAGAGTTTTAAACAGAGAAGTGATGTTCTATGGGATGAGCAGTCATTTTTTGAGCCCATTTTAGACATCACCACATTAGCCCTTCTTCAAGAAGGCCAAGAGGAAGCAGAGGATGAGTCTGACAAAGTTTTCATCTAGGAAGAAGGAAACAAATCAGACCATGATACATTGCAAAAGGAATGTGCAGATCAGAAGGCTTATGGTGATGAGCTAACAGTAATTGATTTCTTGGTGAGGAGCACCAATATCAAAGACCAGCATTTAACAGGCCTCCAGGGACAATCAGAATACATATATATTGGAGGCATGATTGATTATGATCCCCTCAATTTCCAGCCAACTCAGGTGACAGGCAGGAAGAGTAAGTCACCAAATCTCATTTTCTTTTAGCTACTTGCCTGCCACCATAAGTCTTCTCGCCAAGAAGGGGACTTGAGAAAATTTCCTTTCAATCCAGGAGGGATGCGAACATTCCTGGTTAGGTGTATATAATAGTTTGCTTTTAGTTATTTTCCTATTTTCCCTAAGTGCAGTTTGAATAGCTAGTTGTTTTTAGGCTTGTGTGTTTCCCTTCGTTTGTGGGGATAAATTCTATGTTTTTGATTTTGGGATTATCAAAGATGTTGTGAACTCTCTTCAAAGTTACCATCTGACTCTGCACCCAATGGATATTCAGAGGCAACTGGATTCTAAGCATAACAGGCACGCTTACCCTGTGAGTCACCAATTTGTTGACCCAATTTTGCCCCTCTGGCAAAATCTTGGTCACCTTCTACACCTACTTTGCATGACCAGTCATTTTGGGTTCTAAGGTCCGTCTTCAGGGTTTGACAACTCCGTTTCAAAGCATTGGCTCATCGGCCTCGTTCATTGGCGTTCACGGTAGCATAAGGCAGAGTCTTCAAACATTCACAAAAGGGGAGAGGAAAAGGCCAGGGCATTTAAAACTAAAGCAAAATAAGGGCAGACGTTTATAATAACAATGCAGTCAGTGGTAAAATTGCCACCCACAACACCGGTGGGTAAAAAGAGACCGCAAATAGATGCAGTCAGTGGCAAAATTGCCACTCACAACACAAGCGGAGAAAAGAAAGACAACCAAATTGGCTGACATCGATAGAATAGCCACGTATACACGGCTGATGTCAAAAAAATTGCCGCACTCGGTAGCCAATCAATCTATGTCGGCAAAATCCCCGCGTGTAGTCCAAGACATTGGGTGGCAAATTTACTGCCCACAACATCAGGCGGCAAAAAAGCCCTACAAAACATAGAAAAGGGCCCACCCATTGGGCAGAGGAGTAGGCCACATGTAAAACGAGGCATCAAGCATGGTCCCAACAGTTTTATGATGTCAGCTATAGTGTTTTTTCACTCTTCCCAATGAGAATCCTCTTGGCTCTTCCCATATAAATAAGCAGACTTGGTCATTTTTAAAGGATCTGGATCTTCTCCAATTTTGTAAAGAGCACAGCTCTCCAAATTCTCCACCTGAATCAATAAAATATAGTTTTACCTCTTTCTTGGATGGATTTTTCTATGTATGCCTTGAATGTTGGTCTGTGTCCAGTCATTATTCCTTGATGCTCTCACAGGTCCAGCACCAGCAAACCAGTCATCTACAAAGTGCCATTGTCTGCTGCTTCCAGGAGTAGAGTTCTGTTTTGGAGGTGTGGAATAGGAGAGGTCACTTATAGTGTGTATTTCTCAGCACCTTGGTGAGTCCCTATTTCCTGTGCTTTCCATAGGAACCTCTTTGTCATTTCCAATATCCTGGTCTTTTTGCCAAGTCTCAGTGTATGTATGTTTTGTTTGATCCTGAGTGTGGAGGTGGGAAGGTCATTTCATTTTTGATGTATCACCTCTTTAGAGCAAGCTGTTTGTTTTCATGCATTTTTTCTCCCTTTTCATCCCCCCAGTATATCTATATATCTATATTTTTGCACTACCTAAAACAAATGAGATACATCAGAGGGAACTAGCCCATACCTAGAGACTCTCCTCTCCTGCTTCGCCGTCCCATAGGCGAGAGAGGAGTTTCCATGTTGCGGGGAGATGGTAGGGAACCTGTTTTCCTACCACCAGGTGAAATCTCCAGACATCAACAACAACTAGGGACTAGTGTGATCATAACCATATGACTAGCTCCCCCATACTCATTCACATGTAGCAGTGGTGATGTCAACAAAAAATTTCTCATCTTTTCCTATCTAGACCCAAAATATTTAGATAATCAATATGAGGAGCCATATGAATTCCATTCATACACCCAAGCATTCAAATCATTCTTGACCTCTGTTAGGATCACAATGATCACCATATTCATCCTTGAGCATTAATGACATGCTTAAAATGTCCCTTTTGACATTAATCCATTTTTACATCAATGAAAATAATATTTCCAACAATGTCCCCCTTTGTCACTGATGACAAACTAAATGTTTTGATTTTATGCTTTTTAGATCCTTCTCTGGCATTACTTGCATTGGCTTTTGATAAGTATGAAATGATGCTTCCCCTTAGGTAATGGCACATAACACATTTGCATAATACTCAACTTGGACACTTGCTCTACTTGTTCTTTAACATTTGTATTTTTTTATAGAACATTTTACTCTTTCTCCTATAGAGAGCATTTTCACCTTTTTCTCCCCCTTTGACATCAATGGCAAAGGGAATCTAGCTGACTGTTGGTCCAAAAATATCCCCCTTTGTTAGATAAAGGAGTTTGTCTTAGAATATATAACTTTAAACTCATTAGTAATTTTAAAATTTCATATACCTGAGTTTACTTTTATTTCTTCTTTTACGGATTAACAACATTTCTATGAGACCCCCCTAGACTCATGCCTTATCACTAGGATCTAGAGATGTGGTGTAGGAGCCACCACTCCTAACTTCTATCTTAGATGTTTAAATTGTTCTTTAGGAAGAGGTTTGGTGAATATGTCTATAATTTGATCCTTAATTAGTACATATTCCATTATGACCTCTTGGTCTACAACCCTTTCTCTTAAGAAGTGATACTTTCTTGATATGTGCTTGGTTCTTAAATGCATCATTAGATTCTTTGATATATTTATAGCACTTGAATTATCACAAAGAATAGAGATAGGTGCCTTGTACTCTACCTTGATGTCCTTGAGTGTTTGCTTCATCCACAAAACTTGAGTGTGACATGTCACTATTGCTAGATACTTTGACTTTTATTGTAGAAAGAGTAACTGACTCTTGCTTTTTGCTCAGCCATGAATCTAGTCTGTTTCTAAGGAAAAATGAACCACCACTAGTGCTTCTTTTATCATAAACACTTCCTACCCAATAAAAATTTATATATGATCTCAAAGTGAAGTCTTCAATTTTAAGGTAACATAGGCCATATTAAATTATGATCTTGATGTATCTAAAGATCCTTTTCATTGCATTGACATGTGAGTCTTTAGGAACATCTTGAAATATTGCAACTATGCACATTACTTGAATGATTTCAAGTCTTGATGCAGTTAGGTATACCAAGATACCTATCATTGATCTATACATTATCTAATTTGCATCAAGGGATTCATCCTCTTTGCTTATCTTACATCCAGTTATCATGGGAGTACTAACTAGTTTGATATCTTCCATACCAAATTTATTGAGCATTCCTTTGCATACTTGGTTTGGGATATGAATATCCCTTCATCAGTTTGTGCTATTTATAGACCAAGGAAGAAATAAAGTTTTCCTAGCATAGACATATCAAATTCACTTTACATTTATGTGGTAAATTCTTTGCATATTTTTTTATTGTTACCACTAAAGATGATGTCATCTACATAAACAAAAAAAATTAACATATGCTCACCTTATGATTTGAAGTACAAATTGATATCTATACATCCTTTGTTGAATCCTTATTGTTGTAGGTACTGATCGAATCTTGAATACCATGCTCTAGATGACTATTTTAGACCATACAGTGCTTTCTTCAGTCTGCATACATAATCTTCTTATTCAGACAACTAAAAAACTTTAGGTTGTTCTATGTAGACTTCCTCTTCTAGTTACCATTCAAGAAATCTTACTTGGAATGCATTTGATAGACTTTGAACTTCTTATAAATAGATAATGCTAAAAACATTTTTATAGCTTCTAATCTATCAACTAGAGTATATGTTTCCTCAAAATATATGCCTTTAACTTGTGCATATCCTTTACACACCAATATCACTTTATTTCTTATAATAACCCCATCTTCATTGAGCTTGTTTCTATACACCCATTTTGTACCTATCACATTCTTATTTGAGGGTCTTGGAACCAACTGCTAGGTTTTGTTATTTTCAGTTTGGTTTAGTTCTTCTTCTATAGATTTAAGCCAATTCTCATCCTTTGTAGCTTCAACATATCTCTTAAGTTCTATTGTATAAATTAGAGACAAACTTACTTACTCCTTATTCATTATAGCTCTTATCCTTATTTGAAATCCATTCTTATTGCCTATTATCTTCTCTTTAGGATGATCCTTTTGAACAAATCTGGGGGGTGACTTTTCATTCATTTTATTAGCTTCTTCATTGTCTACTTCTTCTTCAATACTAATTTCCTTGTCAGGTTCAACATATTTTATGCCTTCTTCAACCTTGACATTGATGATCTCCACTATCTTGTGTAACCTCTTATTGTAACATACATAGGCTTTGATTTGAGTGGAATATCCAAGAAATATTCCTTTATCACATCTTGATTAAAAGATTCCTTCTTCCTTTCTTATAATGTAGCATTTTCTTCCAAACACTCTTAAGTATTTAGTAGAGGTAAACTTTCCATATGATAGCTCATAGGGATTTTTGTCACTATTTACCCTTAATTAAACTCTGTCCAATATGTATACTACTATTTGGATTGCTTCTCTCTAATATTCATCAAGTAACTAGGCCTCCTTTAGCATTGTTCTTGACATTTCATTAAATGTTATGTTCTTTCTCTCAATAAATCCATTTTGCTGTGGAGTCTTTGCTGTAGAGTAGTGCCTTTTGATCCCATGATTCTCACAATACTCTATGAATTCATTTGAGGTAAATTCTACACCTTTATCAGATCTTAAGCATTTGTTTTTTAATTCTAATCTCATTTTCAACCATGGATCTAAAGATCTTGAATCTCTCAAAGGCTTGAGATTTGTCCTCCAAAAAGGTTACCCATGTCATTCTTGAGTACCCATCTACAAATAACATGAATTACCTCTCTCCTTTAGATCCTCTTGTCTTCGTAGGACCATAAAGATCAGTATGAACTAATTGTAAAGAATTTGTAGTTGCATACTCCTTTTTAAAAAAATTGACCCTTGTTTACTTACCTAGTTGACATTCCTTGTAGGTAGTATCTATAGGTTTGGTTATCTTGGGCATGTGTCTTACACACTTATTTTTATCTTACTTTGAATAGGTTATCAAAGTTGACATTACCCATTCTCCTATACCATAACCAACTCTCATCAATATTTCCCATGAGACAACTATTACCATTTACTTCAACAAGATTATAGATGTTGCTTTTAGTCCTTTTCCCTTCTACAATTATTCTTCCAAATATCTTTAACTTGTAGCCTTCTATATTAAATGTGACCTTGTATCCATTATCACATATTTGGCTAACACTTAACAGATTATGCTTTAATCCTTCAACATAAAGGACATCAATGTGTAGGCAGTTTACCATCTATGTTCAAGGTTCCTTTAACTTTAATATTTACTATTATGTTGTCCCCAAGCTAACATATCCTTCTTACATTTACTCAATTTGGTGAACTTGCTCTTTTCACTAGTCATATGATTTGATCAGCTACTGTCTATCACCCACAAATTCTTCTCCTTGGCCTGAAGTGCACTTTGAGTAATCATGGATTGATTTTTTACTCTCCACACATCCTTGGGTTTTTTATATGGCTTCTTCTTAGAAACTTATGAACCTTATTTGTTCACATTGGGAGTCATGCCTTTCTTTTTAATATACATTTTTGATCTTAAAAATCTTAATTTTTAATGTTTAGCTATATAACCAAAATTATTACAATTATAACACATTACATTTGTATCTAACAGAGGAGTGAATGTGTTTCTAGTCACAAAATTTATTCTCCTTGTAGGTACAATTCTACAATAAATATCCCTATGACAAAATTAATTAGAACTATAACAATAACCATAAAAAGTTGAGGAGTACCTAGTCATAACATTTCTTGGTACAACATGAGAAGCTCTTCTAAGCTTTGGCTTCTTTAAGTCTCTCACTTTAGTGTATCCATTTACATCAACTACCTTTATGTTATTCTTTTCTTCAGGCTTCTTTTTAGCTTCTACTCTCTTCACAATAGTTGTGTTTGAGTTTGTCTTGGTGTCCTTATAAGATTTCTCTTTCTTTGCTCCTAATCCTCCTACTTTGAAGTTTTCATATAGGTTATTAGATGTACTAGTTGAGGAAATTTTTATCTTCTCATAACCAAGACCTGATCTCTCTTTTAATGACTTTTGAGAGTTGATTAATTCATCAAGAATGTCTGATCCTCCTATCAAATTTATACTTTTATCTAATTGTCATTTAGATTTATCAAGATATTCTCTCAAGGCCATTATCTCTGATTCAAGCTTCATAAATTCATCATATTTATATTATAGTTCAATTTTGACTACATCTATTCTTTTAGCCTCTTCAACTTGTGTCTTAAGACTCACTACCATGTGATCAGATTTCTCAAGGCTTTTAGACATTTTATTAGTTTCCTTTTATCCAAGATTATTTTATTTTGAGGTCTCTTTTCTCAGCTTATCAATCTCATCTATAGAACAAATGATTTCACATTCAAGATCTACTTCTTATTTTTTCATCTAAGTATTCTTCTTCTTGATCTAAAGATGCTAATTCTATTATCATGAACAAGACTTGATTTTCCTCAACCATAAAGGCATAGTCATGATCATCATTGAAACTATCACTATCATCCACTGAATCACTATCTTCTTTTATGTATAGATCTATCTTGTTTTTGAACAAGTTATTCTTCTTAAGATAGTAGGGTTTTACCTTTTTGCTACTCTCTACTTGATCAGAGTTATCCTTTTTATTATTAGGGTATTTAGTGGTAAAATGTCTTACTTCACTACAATTAAAGAATTTGAATGGTAACTTACCTCTGTACTTTCCATATCCTCTCTTTAATCTCCTAACAAAGTTGGCTTCTTCTTCATTTTTTTATTTAGATCTAGATGAGGATGTTTCTACTTTTGCTTACTTGGCAACTTTGAATGCAACTTCTCTCTTGAAGGTTTTTGTCTCTCCCATTTGCATTTCATAGGCTATGAAGGTCCCATGAAACTCATCAATAGTGAGTTTATCTATATATTTATCTTCCTCTATTATAGAGAGTTTAGAATCATATCTTGATGGTAAGGATCTTAAGAACTTGACAATGATTGACTCTTTCATTTCTTCTCCAAGGCTTCTGATTGCATTGACTATTTCATCTACCCCAAGGAGGTAGTCTACAATCTTCTCCTCTTCATTCATATAAATACTCTCAAACTTGCCTTTGTAAGTTTGTATCTTGGCTTAATTTACCTTATCATCTCCTTCATAGATTCTCTTCATTTTGTTCTAGATATCTTGAGCATTTTGACACTACATAACTTCACAAAATCTAATTTTGATAGTCCATAAAGAATATCATTCTTTGCCTTGGAATTGATCTCATATGCCTTCTTGGTAGCCTAATCAATAGGAGTTTTAGTAGGGGATATATATCCATTTACCATAGACATCCATACATCAAACCCTAATGAGTATAAGTATGTTTCCATTATTATGATCCATAATGCATAGTTAGATCCATCAAAGAGAGGTGATTTATTTGATGCATATCCTTCTTGACTAGCCATATGTGTTCTTCCAAAATCTACCTGATATGGTTAAGCTTTTATTAGGAACCTAGGGATCTGATACTAATTTTTGGAATACAACTAGACACTGAGGTGGGGGGTGAATCAGTATGTGAATTAAAACTACTTCATTATAAAACTTTTTGATTAAGATTAAGTCTATATATAAATAAAATCAAATATGCAGAGATCACACTCATATAAATTTACATGACATAATATTTATATGTGGAAAACTTAAAGGGAAAAACTATGCTGAGAATAACTACTAGAATCTACTATTCTAATCTAACCTCATAGTTAAAATCCTTACTGGCAAACCTCACATGTTACACTTTTAAGAACACCAATCCTAAGGAGACACCAATCCCTTAATTTAAGAGATTAAACTCTAAGGAAGCACCCAATCCCTAGTATAAGTACCCACTGAATCTATTTGATGGCACTAATCAATCAAATTTCTATGGAGTTATAACTCCAATTTAAAAATAGATTCATACATGAATATAAATCTCTATTCTTTGTTATAGGTCTAATCTACAACTATTCATAGTTTACACATTATCTTTGTGCCTTTATTCCTGTTTGCTCCTCTCTATCCTCTGATCTAGTGTCTAAATATGTCTTTATTCAACACACTTCATCGCCCTGCTTGACTGTGTCTATATGATTTCTTTTTGACACTACTCATCAACAGAAGCTCATCCTATATACACTTCAACCTGTGTCTTGATATTATTTTATTATAACATATTTTTAATTACTCAAGCCCCCCTTTTTTTGTCATATATATATATATATATATAGATAGGACACAAAAAAGGGGGGATTGAGTAATTAGAACTATGTTATAATAAAATAATATCAAGAAACAGGTTGAAGTGTATATAGGATGAGCTTCTGTTAGGCTCACACTATCTGTTAGATCTTTGTACACTTCTAAACTTTAACTTTGTCATCTTTAAAATGTGTCTGTCAATCTTCCTAATTTGAGATTCTACATGTCATTTGATATTTGAAGATGCATGTTATTTATATATATATCTAAATGTTAAACATCAAGCTCTTTATCCTACCTTTATGCTTCCTATATCTTTGGATCACTTTCACTCTGTCGATCTTCTTCAACTTGCTTGATCTTTTAATTGCCACTATGTTGATAAACATCGATCACTTTATTCCATCTAAGTCCACTTGCTCCATTTGATCTTATTTATATGATTACCCACTCACCATTAGATATTTTTACAAGCTTGATCATTAACTCTGACAAGCTTACACTCATTGAGTCTCTGTTTGGTAATCTTTGCAAATGTGACACTTGTCACTTGTGCATTCACTCAGAGCTCTTTTTGATAAATTAAATTCATTGTGATTCATTTTATCATCTATGTGTAATAAAATTATGGCCATTACTCAAGATAGGATATAATATAAAGTCTAAGACTTATGAAATATTAAGTCCTTTGATCACTGCTCAAGCTGATAATTGCTAGGTCAAGGGGATGGTTTCATAATGACAATAAAGGCTTAAGTTATAACTTTAGATACTAGGTCCTGACTATATCCAATCACCATCTAAATATAAAAGCTTTTTTGATGCAATGTCTTAAACCTTTAGGGTTTTATTGAGAAACCCTATCATGTCTGAGAGCAATGATAATTCAACTCTAAGCTCATTCCTTATCAATTAAATCTTTAGTCCATATTTTCAAGATGATCATGTAAAACTCATAATAAATCTACCATTTGTTTCTTTCTAAAATGTCCATAGATGATATTTTTAAAAGCATGTTAACTTTGCAAGGCCTTTATGTAGATTTTATCTAAGTAACCAAATTTGCATGCCCATATCTTTAATTGCACTTGCTTGCATGATTCCAAAACTGATGCATAACAACTAGGGACTAGTGAGATCACAACCATGTAACCATATCCCCCATACTAATTCACATGTGGTAGTGGTGATGTAAAAAAAAAACTTTCTCATCTTTTCCTATCTAGACCTAAAATGTCCAGATAATCAATATGAGGAATTGGATGAATTCTATTCATACACCTAAACATTCTATTCATTATTGACCTCTTTTAGGATCATAATGATCACCATATTCATCCCTGAGCATTAATTATATGATCAAAATGTCAATTTTGACATTAATCTCTTTTGACATCAATGACAATCATATTTCCAACAATCTTATGCATTTTGATAATGCATCACTTTGATAAACTCTAAGTTAGATAATCCACATTGAATAACATTCTTAGCCTTGGAATTTATCTCATATGCTTTATTAGTAGCTTGATCATTAAGAGGTATAGTATGAGCTATATATCCATTTACAATAGACATTCATACATCAAACCCTAATGAAAATAAATATGTTTCCATTCTAATGCTCCAAAATGCATATTTTTATCCATCAAAGAGATGTGATTTATTTGAGGAAGAGCATTCTTGAATATCCATTTATGTTCCCTATCTAAGATCTACTTTAGTTTATTAAGATTCTTCTAAGGAACCAGGGCTCTAATACCAATTATTGGAACACAACTATCTAATGAGAGGGGGTAAATTAGTAGATTGACTTAGTCCTTTTTGAAACTTTTAATGTAGATTAAAACTATATGTAGAGATCACATAAACATAAATATGCATAACAATAGATATACAATGGAAAACATAAAATGGGAAAAACCACCATGAAAATAACTAGAATCTACTGTTCTAATACAACATCACAATCAAGAATCTCACTGGTTACAATGTTTAAGGGCACTGACCCTAAAGAGACACCAATCCCCTGATTTAAGAACACCTACTCTAAGGAAGCATCAAATCCCTAATTAAGCACTAACTCAACTTATCTAATGGTACCCAATAATCATATCTATATTCAAAATATGGAGTTACAATTTTATATTATAATATTTATTCATAAATGAATCTAATTTAATTCTTTGTTATAGGTCTGATCTATAACTACTCATGATCTGTACATCTCTCTTTTCTCCTCTTTATTTCTGCCCCTCTATCTTTATATCTCTATATTTATCTATTTGACACACTTCATCTACTTTAGCTCTGCATCTCTCTTTTCTCTTCTCTTTCTAGTTTTATGTCTCTATATTTCACTGTTAGACATAATTTAATAACATGAACAACATTAGCCTATATCATAGATCTCTCTCTCTCTCTCTCACACACACACACACACACACACACACACACACACACACACACACACACACACACACACACACACACACACAGATCTAGGTCTTGCTTCATCTTTATGTTCACACTTGGTCTTTAACACATCACGCTAATCCTTAGACTTAGTTAATCGATAGGTTTCCCACTTCTTGAATTCATTCTCCACCACCATGATTCTTTGTCTCATTACTATATTTATCATATATTGGGCTATGATTTTGATGCACATGCCATATTACATAAATTTGATTGATCACAAAAATCTATTTCATTATCTATGTCATATAGTACATCTTTCATTCATGTTTTTATACCTAACAATTGGGATGAACATATATTTAAATATTGGCATTTAATCTTTAGTTTTGTGCCATGATCTAATGATCCTCATTCAATTTTATCAACTTTAAAATGTGTCTATTTGATCAAGTTATGATAGGATTACACACTCCATTTGATCCTTTTACACTTATGAACTTTAACATTTCAACCTTTAAAGTTCATCCATTATATATTTTGATCTGAGCTTCCATGTGCCATTAGATCTTGAAAGTTTCATGAACTTTACTTTTGTCCATCATTAAACATTGAGTACTTGGTCTAGCCTCACTGCTTCTTGATTCTTTAGAACATATATGATCCATTGATCTCATAAAAGTAGCTTAGTATTTAACTTTACTCTAATTTATTAAACATCAAGCACTTTATTTCATTGAGTCCACTCATTCCTTTAGATCTTCATTACATGTTCACCCACTCTCCATTAGATCTTATGACAAGCTCGATCTTTATCTCTGCTTAACATTAAACTTAAATAATTTGTCCTTATATCACGACTTCCTAATATCTTGGAGTAAATGCACTCTGTCAATCTCTTTGAGAGTTACTTGAACTTTACCTTGTGTAAATTTGACTATGGAAACCATTGCAATCTGTTTGTAAGGTCAACTTTGCACCTTCATATCTTTCACTTTGCTCAATTGTCTATTCTAAAATTTGGACCATATAAACTAAGTATGATACTAAACAAACCCATATGATCATTTATTATTGAAACCTTCATGTGTGTGAGTTATAATTCCATTAATATTCTAACTTAGATCTTTCTACCATAGAGATAACTATGTGTAGAACTGCATAGAAGGCCAATTTTGTTCTTGCATAACTATTATTGCACTTAATTACATGACTTGAAATTTAGCACATAAGATCCTATCACATAAGGGATTATATCCATACATCAATATTATCTTTAATCCTTCATATGTGTAAGGTATTACATCATACAAATTCCTATTCATCTTTTTTTGCAACCTACAAATTTGCCTAAGTATGGGAAAACACTATCAAAATGCCTAGGAGGCCAACTTTGCACATGCATATCTCTGACCACACTTCATCACATGAATTTAAATTTGGCACATAATAATTAGGGAATAATGTGATCACAACCATATGACCAAATCCCCTATACTCATCCACATGTGAAAATGGTGACATCAACAAATTTCCTATTCAAAATTTCATGTCATAGACCCAAAATGTCTAGATGAACAAAATGAAGAACTAGATGAATTCCACTCATGTAAAAAATCACTCCAATCATCCTTGACCTCTAATATGATCAATTTCACATCTTAAAATCACCATACTTAGCCATAAACATCAATGACATCCATAATTCCAATAATATCCCTTTTGACATCAATGACAGTCATATTGCCAACAAAAGGATCATACACACTACAATTCCTAAAACCATTCATTCTCATTTGGAAATTATTCTCAAAAACTAAAAAATTACTTAGAGATACCAATATCCCCCTTAGATAAAGCATATTATTTAAATGAAATATAATCACAAGACTATACATCTTATCCTTGATATGACTGTTACGACTCAAACTCACTAGGTTATTCCATTTGTTCTTATTTGTCAAAGATCTTTTTCAAATGGACTCAGGTACAAAATACCACTTACTTTCCTTTATGTACCTTGATGATATATATATGAATGATATCTAACTTCATTTTATATTCAAGATTCATAAACATTCAACTTGTCTCATGATTCTTCATATCTTCTTTGTACTACACACCTATTCTTGAAGCTCATGAATTATCTTATTAGCTCCCCCTGGGATGATGTTATCTCCTCTTGGAGATTTATTTATGATTAATCAAACCTTTATCCTTTTTTCACACCATAAATACTCATTCCATTATCTTATATCCTTACACCATATTTGATCCATGACAACTCTTCTTGTATTAGTTCATTGCTCATTAGGTCTGTAAAACACCTAGTTCACTATCTGCCAAACTTCTATCTTAATTAATCAGCTTCATCTCACACAATCAGGGCATACTAAGCATATATACCTTTGATACATGACTCAAAGGTCATCTTCAAATAATTAGATCAATCACACTCAATGCTTATGAGCATAAAACATCTCTAAAATTAATGTTTGTCCACCATGCCTATTAGGAGTATCTACAATCAAAGATATTATTCCAATAGAAAAATCTAGTCCTTTATGTTTCTCAAGCCACCATGACATAAAAATCATCATGAAAAATCTTTCATGAACCTAATCATTATTATTTTTACTCTACCAAATGTCTCTATTCATTTTTGATATTCACCTTATACAATATGTATCTTCACAAGATTCTCATTGATATAATTTTTTGATTACTAATAGATAGAGAAGAAAATTCTTAATAAACTAACCTTGAAGATATCACTCATATCACTACTCTCATACTTGTTCCATTATATGACAAGACTAAAGCCTCTAATGTACTTAATAACCTTTAACATCTTAACCTGTGCCTTCTATGCTTATACCACTTATAATAATTCTTATCAATGCAATAATTTTATGTGCATTTACATTGTGATCAAATAATTTGGCTCAAGAGAGGATGGTTAGTATGGTGTTAATTCCAAAATGAAAACAAAATGGAAGAAACACACTAACTAGCATAACATCTCTAGGCCTATACACTAGGGAGAGCTTAGTTAACAAACATGAACCAAACACATAACTAAAATGCAAAAGAAACTTTATTTTACCTTCCTTGGATGCTCCAAAATTCTTGTTGTAGTGGCTTGCTCAGCTTGTGCTCATGAAGTCCTTGACAATGGAAGCTTGGCTACCTCCATCTCTCCTTGGCACCTTTGGCTTATGGCTTGGCTTGGCTTGGAATAAATTTGGCATGGTAACATTAATTGAAATGGATTTTTGAATATATTTTCACATTATAACTTTGCACCAAAATATTTTAGAAATGATGTTCATGGCCTCTCTATTTATAGATTTTTGAGAATGTCTAGAATCAACTTGCACCATCCATCTTGAGATTGAGATGTGTGGTTGAAGATTAATTCAATTTTTAGAATTAAGTTTATAATTATCCTCATTATGAAATTAGAATAAGGGGAAATTAAGAGGCATGGAGGGAATCATGGAAGGCATTGATGTGGCATGGAGGGCATGAATCTTGATATTTGTGGCATTTATGGCTTGAGGATGTCTTCCCAAGAAATGAGGTCACCTGATGATGTAGATATTCAATATTAATTTCCAAAAATAATTATTCAAAATTTTTCCATGGAATTATTAATTAGGCCTTGATTCAAGTTAATTAGCTCTTTAAGCATGTTTAAGCACTTTGTGCACAAATTACTCAAATAGATCAGAATGTCTTATTATTGGTCTAAAATTTAACTAGATTATAATTAGAAGGTGATGTCATATGAATTGAAACCATAGTCCAATTTATGATGTTACCAATATAAAATAACAAAGTAACATAT
The DNA here is from genome assembly GCA_037957365.1 of Torreya grandis. Lineage (NCBI taxonomy): Eukaryota > Viridiplantae > Streptophyta > Pinopsida > Cupressales > Taxaceae > Torreya > Torreya grandis. Next base: position 806,232 of record JARHVA010002891.1, on the reverse strand, counting down.
CTTGTGTAAGAGATTTGATAGGAAAGAGCAATCCAGAGCACCTAAGTGTAAAATTAGAAATTTGACTCAAAATGATCTGATCAAAATTAGCTGAACCATAAATTGCATTACCTCATTTAGGGATAATTTAACCAAAATCAGCACTTGAATATATCATTTTCACATCATTTAACATGTTTTAGTGTTTTTAGGCCAGATTGTGCATTTTAAGTGGAAATTGGCCAAAATCCTCGTTGGAGGTTATCAGTGGCCAATTTTAGGTGTCTATAGTTTCCCCTCATTTGGGAAGGTGTTGTAAGCTATAAGCATAGTAACATCTTCTCAAATAATGAAAAGGTCATGTATACCTACAACTAAAATGATGATAAACTAACTGTATGATGCCCCTTTAAGGGAATGGTTGGCACAAGTAAGTCGACAAATGGTCACTCAAAAAGAAGCAAAATGAGGGGACCAAAAAAAGGAAAGATGATGGGGTGAAAACACAATGATACTAAAAAATTAGTCTAAATCATTGAGAATGTAAGTGGAATGGTGCACAATGGTTTACCCAAAGGTGGTTATAAACATTGTACCCTAATAGTGGTAATGTGGTATGATAACACAATGATTTGCCCAAAGGTGGTTATAATCATTGAGAAGATGGAGCTTCCCTAGTTAAGATAGACAAATAAGAGAATAACATGCCCTTTTATAGGAATAAAAATTAAAGTGGTGACAACATAATGATTTTCCCAAAGGTGGTTATAATCATTGAGAAATGCAGGTGGGATGGTGTGTAATGATTTTCCCTTAGGTAGTTATAATCATTGGACATTGATTATGGAAAACATGATAAAATTGGTTGAGGAGGATGATAACTTAACACAGAGGGTATTGATGAATTGGAACAACCTACTAATAGGGAGATGCTCGTTATAACTAATAAATATTGAAATTCTTTCATGTGTAATTACTCTATTTGGGATATGATTAAAATGGAATCAGGATGTTGGTGTCGAAGAGATGCCTCCATTACTCAATAGAATTTTTGAAGTTGAGGTTTGTCATATCACGTGTTGGTAGGCATCTGGTATAACATCATGAGGACTTGACTAAAATATGCATAAGAACTGACTCTCATAATCCAATACTCAATATAAAATAATGCACTAATGATAGAAACCATGATGACAATGTAAACATATGACTATAGATGGATTTGAGTATAAGTGTGGGTAAGGAATCACCTAATGAACACTCATAAACTGAATCAAGGCAATAATGTTGAAATTGAATAAATAGGTAGACAAATAAATAAAATAAACAAAAATAAATAAATAAACAAACAATGCAATAGAAACCCTATGAACATTGCCCCTAAAAAATAGGTGACAACTTAACAAATGAAAAAATAGAAGAAAAGGAAGGGTGTGGTCGAGCTATCTCCATATGCACTAGGAAAGTGGATGTTGTCTACATAGTTTCATGGATGTAATATCCAATAAAAAAATTCAAGAAAAATATATTTCTCCTAGGGAATGGGAAGAATGTGATAACTAATGAAAAAAAATAGAATGGATGTGATATAAGAAGAGGAATGGTCTTGTAAAATGGCAAGTGCGTAAGAGAAAAGGCCAAAAAGGATGGGGAAACTAAGTGACAAGGGATTTGATTGTAACTTAGTAAGGGTTCCTAGAATCCTTAAGGCAAAGAAGTGGTCTATATTTTTGTTCTTTTTTTAATGATTTTTCAAAAGTTTTTAAAATTATTTTGGAGTATCTCAACTCAATTGAGAATGATGAGACACTAAATTATTCAAGCTCATAAAATAGTGAGAGCATTCAAACTTAGGTTTCTCACAAAATGGTGAGAATGTGGCTTAGGTTACTCACAAAATAGTGAGAGTGTGGCTTAGGTTACTCACAAAATGGTGAGAGCATGGCTTAGGGTGATTGAGCTGAGCTCATCAAGTATCAAGCATTGCCTACATAGTCCCAGAGTAGGACTTCAAGTCACTGTAGTTCTACCCTTACAATAGAGGAATTTGACTAGTGTAACAATTAATTCAAACAAAATAGGTGTAGTTTGTAAAAAGGCATAGTATGACATAAGAAGTGGCAAGTTGGTATGTCAAGGATTAATGTTTCCCCTAGTTTTCCCATAGGCAGTTACAACCAAGACATAACAACATAAATCAATGGTACTAATTTTCCCAAAGGTAGTTATAATTAGTAGCAAGACTAGTGGTAAGAAAGGAATAACAAAAAAAACTACAACTACTTAAAATTCTATCATACTATCCCAAAATATGATCTTTGTCTGAAGTACTTAAACCAATTGATGAAACTGATCAAATACCTTGATGCTAAAACTATGTAATGAATGGCAAAAAACCAAGGTCAAATAGGCTAGGATCTAGAACACATTGGGTTAATAGGTTGGAAGTGAAAAGTGGATAATGTGAAGAGGATGGATAAGGATGGTATTTGTACAAAGAAGAATAGTGACAAAATGGCATAAATGAAATGGTCCTTATAGAAAATACACCTTAGGGCTCAAGCATAGTACCACTTGAGATGAATAATATTCATTAGCTTAAGAAGCTCATCTCTATCTAGTGTGGCAAGCTTGTATGCTCTTGATCCATTATCTATAGTAATGATGAAAGGCCCTATCTAATTTGGTTTAAATTTCCCTTTATGCTTCTTTTTAGTCATGGTATTTTTTTGGTTTTCTTTAAGAACAAGATCACCAAGTTAAAATGCTCTATATTGACACACTGATTATTGTGGCCTTTGAGTCAATTCTGATATGTTTGAAGATTGTTGAGCATGGTTGTGCATTTCTCATTAGGTAGGTCTAGCTCTTATAGGTGAGCTACTCGATAGTCATGATCATCCAGGACATACTTAAAAGAGATGTGCAGTGAAGGCAATTCAACCTCAATGGGAAGGATGGATTTAATACCATAAACAAGTGAGTATGGAGTGTCTCTTATGGGGGTATGATTATTGGTATGGTATGCCCAAAGGTTAATAAATATTTATAAATGTCAATCATGATCGACATCATTGATAATATTTTTGAGAATATTGATAATGGTTTTGTTGGATGCCTTGGCTTGGCCATTACCTTGAGGGTAATATTCTATAGAAAAATGTTGTGTGATGTTATATTGAATACATAACTGGTCTACATCCTTTTTCTTGAATGATCCTCCATTATCATATATAATTTTAGAGGGGATACCATAGCAGAAAATGAGATAGTTGAAAATGAATTTGGAAATTTGCTTTCTAGTCATGTGAGGGGTATAGCTTCAACCCACTTAGTGAAATATTTGATAGCAGTAAGGATATGCTTATGGTCATCAAATGAAGTGGGGTTAATCTTCCCAATGAGGTCAAGTCCCCATGTAGAAAATGGCTATGGTATCAACATCAATTTTAGATTTTTTGTTAGGGCATGAATTAGATTAGCATGCCATTGACATTTGTCACACTTCTTTACATATTTAGTGGTATCTGCATCCATTGTGGGCCAATAATAACCAGTAAATAAGAGATTGTTTTATAATATTACCCCATTAGAATGCAATCCACATACTCCATGAACTTATCTTAATGTTAGTGTAGACTCTACTGAAGTTAAATAATGAAGCAGAGTTCCATTAAAACTATGATGGTAAAGGGTGGATCCAAGTAGAGTATAATGAGTGGAATCATGAATCAAGGTTTTGGTTTGTTTTTAAGATAGGTTAGGTGGTATAACTTAGTCATGAAGGTAGTTATATAGGTCTGAGTATTAGATATAATTAAGACTAATAATATCACAAATCATAGCAACTATTGAAGGTTCATGAGTTGGTGCTAAAAAATTCTCGATGAGGAATTGATACTCTCTAGCTTTATCTATTTGTCAAATCAGAGAGCCAATAGTAGCCATGGCATCTACAATTTTGTTACTAGCCCTTGATATGTGCTCAAAATAAATATTTTTAATTTGTTACTTAAGAGTGTCGACCATGGATTTATATGGAACCAACTTGTCATCTTTGGTATAAAAAAGATCTGTGCCCTGATTGATGATTAACTTAGAATCATCATAAACTTGGAGATGAGATATATTCTAATGTACTTTTTGTTAAAGTCCTCCAAAAATTACTTCATACTTGGCTATGTTTTTTGTACAAGGAAAGTTGATTCTGAATGATTTAGGGATTAGATCCCCCTATGGTGTAATAAATAATAGACCTACCCTCAATCCATGTGTAGTAAATAAACCATCAAAATATAATTTCTAAGGTTGCTCCTTAAGGGGTGTGTCAATGATGGTCATTTTAGATTCAGTAGGAAATTGAAATATGAGTGGTTTGTGTCTGTGAGAGGTGCTTCAACAAGTTGATCTGTAAGAGCTTGTCCCTTGATTTCCTTCTAATTGACATAATCTATGTCAAATTCACTAAGAAGCATGATATTTGAGTGGATCTACTTTTGAAATGACCATGGTCTTATTATTCAACATGTAATGGTGTAATTTTTGAGCTACGAAGACCATGGCTAGACAATCTTTTTCAATAGGGGCATAATTATGTTCATATGTAACCAAGTTATGAATTAGGTAGTATACGATATGAACTTTTCCATTGTCACCATGTTGAGCTAAGAGTTCCTCCAAAGCATGGTCAGTAGTTGATAGGTATAACAAGAATGGCTTTCCTGGCATAGGAGGTAATGAAATAGGTAGATTAACAAGATAATATTTGAGTTATTAAAAAGTTGTTCGGTAGTGATCATCCCAATGAAATGCAACTATGTAAATAGATGACACTTGTCTACTAACTGAGAGATGAAGCATCTGATTAACTAGATCTTACCCTGCAAACTTCATAGTTACTTTAAATTGATTGGTGGTGACATCTTGATTATAACATGGACTTTAGCTAGATTGACTTCAATACCTCTACAAGACATGATGAAGCCAAGTAATTTTATTAAATTTACACTGAACATACATTTATTTAGATTGAGTCTAATTTTATACTCCCATAATCTTTCAAATATCTTATGCAACATTCTTGGATGATTGGCCCTAGTTTTGGATTTTCATAATATGTCATTAACATAGTATTCAACTATATCATGCATCATATCATGGAATATAACAATCATGGCCCTTTGATATGTGGCTCCATCATTCTTAAAGCCATATGGCATTACATGATAACAAAATGTTCTCCATGGAGTGGTGAACACTATTTTTGTTGGTCTTCTGGTACTATTCTGATCTAGTTGTATCCTGAAAAGCCATCCATGAGTGAAAGCATTTCATAACCTACCATGGAGGCAATGATCATGTTGATATTAGGCAAGAGAAAGTCATATTTAGGACAAGCTTTGTTGATATATCAAAAATTAGTACAAATTTTGATCCCTTTAGGATTTTTACTAATAGGTACCACATTAGAGATCCATTCTAAATAGTCAATGGATCAAATAATTCTTGATTCTAGGAGTTTTCCAACTCTTTCTTTACCAATACAATAATGTGAGGGTGCATCTTACATAGTTTTTATTTTATTGGTTTGGTGTCAGGATTAACCACAAGTTGGTGCAGAACCAAAGTGGGGTCTAAACCTGACATGCCAAAATAGGTTCATGTAAAGATATCTAAAAATTTTCTCAAGAAAGTTGTAAAGATGTCATGTTCTCCTCAGTGAGGGATGCACCTAATTTTATCCATTTTAGGTCTGATGGAGTCTTGATATTTACCTCTATTGTGTCTTTGACTAGAAGGGTCAAATTATCTTCTAAGATAGTAGGTAACAACTTGAACTTTTGGATTATGTTAGGGTCCTTTGTTAGGACTTGTTCTTCAACTTCACCTAGGGATGATGAATCTAGGTCCCCTAATGGGAGATTTGGCCATGTGAAAAAAATAGCTAGAAATTATTGAAGAATTTGATCACATACTTTTTGTTTCTCAAATCTAAACTCAGATCCATAGGAAAGTTCATCATTGGTGGTTTCCTGGTCTAAATTTGAAGAAAAATGAACACCCCCATCTAATGGTGCTTGAAACAGGTTTTCACCACTAGAATGGCCTTTATCTTTACTTTTTCCCTGGTTAAAAAATACCTCAAATAGATTTTCACTTTGGGACCTCAATTTTTTACTTATTTGTTTTTGGCTAAGGGTATTCACTCACTCTCTAAAATAGGCTATAGGATCCAATGTAATTGAGAATCTTGACTTATGATCTCCCAATGAAATGTTGTCTCTAAGGCCTAAGAAGTCACAGAATGCCTCATCATTTTGGAACTCATCAATTGGTAGACTGGATTCTTGTTGGTCCCAATCTATCAGTTGGGGATAATATAATGGTAATGTATTGTGATGAATGGCTAGGATATGGGTATAAATGGCATTATTATCAAACATGTTGGTTTTAGATAGGCTATTAAAGGTGAGGCAATGATCAGAATCTACTTCACTATCAACATCATCATCAATAGTCGCTGGTGATGGAGTTTGAATAAGATATGTGGGGTCACCCCCAGATAGTTTAAATCTAAGTCCATAAGGTCTTTCATATTTAGTCATGGAAATTAGCTTGATGGTTCCTTGTTGATTTGGTTTGAGGCCTCTTCCTTCATCATTTTGATGCTCCATGATCCTATTGGGAATAACATACTTTGCATTTTTATAAGAATCAGCTTAGTTATCATTTTATAACCATGATTCGTCCCCTTCAAGAGGGTCAAGTTTTAGGCTAGATGCTGGTACAAATGTGATAGGTCCCTTATCTTTATTCTTTTATTGCCAATGCATATGTGGGGTGACTTTAGGTCACCCAAAGGTTTTCAAGTTTTGAGGAAGATTGGTAATATGCAATGTATCATGGGTCACATACTCTTCCAGTCCATTATTTGAAATGGTGAAATGATTAGAAGCTTTAAGAGGTGGCATGTGGGAAAGGGAATCCAATCTATTAAGATCTATGCAATTATCTAGTGAAGGATCACTAAGTATATCCTTTCTTTTATCCTACTTGGAACTTGGATTCATGTCGTACTAATAATTATATCTTTGAAATTTGACCTCAAGATGTTTATAGTGTTCATATGGGTGTAAATCTCCTAGAATATTCACTTCCATCCCTGAGTGGGAAAACTTAATACATTGGTGTAGCATTGATGGGACTACATGAATTTCATGTAACCAAAGTCTCCCTAGAAACATATTTTATGATAACTCAAGATCAAGCACATGGTAAAGTGTATCATGGGTCAAAGTCCCAATGATAACTGGCACACTAATGGTGCCTTGTGATTCTCTTTCCTAATTATCATAGGCTTTAATGGTTATTTTTTTGGCTAGAGATCTACCATTATATACCCAAGAAGCTTGATGCAATTTAGAGACACTATGTTGAGGCTAGATCCATTGTCTATAAGGACATGTTTCACTTTATGCCATCTTATATAAACTTCTATGTATAATGGATTATTATGGAGCGGGCCAAGGGAAGACAAATCATTTTGGTTGAATGTGGCTTGTTGAGATGGTGCTAGGTGTCCAATTAAAGCTTGAAATTTATCAGGGGATATGTCACTATCAATAGTAGATTGGGTCAAAAACTCATTCAAGATGTTATTATGGATTATTGATGTTCACATCAAATCTAAAATATAAATTTGTGTTGGTGTCTTCTGAAATTGTTCCATAATATTAAACTTCTTGTCTTCATTAGAAGTCAATGGTTTATTTCAAGGTTGAATGGTTGGTTGGATGATAGGCAAAGTGGTGGATGGTTGTGGGCCTGGGATAGTAATCTTTGACCTTCGAGTTGTGATTTCACAATCAAGATTAAATACTAGACCATTATTACTAACAATGTTGGGAATAGTATGGGACCAAACATGAAAAGTCTTGATTACTGTGCACTTGCATGTGGTCACGTTGCAAGGATGAGTTGTCAATATAAGGTCTAAAGGGGGAAGTCTTAGTTTTCTAGTTTGCCTATATGCACTCCCAAGTCAAATAAGGATTATCCATGTAATTTCATTGAATGATGTTTTTTAGGAATGGTCTAGGCTGATTAGTGCTTGGTATAGGATTAATAGAGATGGTATTAATGCTACCCCCTGCAATATGACCTAAAACCCTATTATATTCATGTGCAACTGCATGGTAGGTTTGTTGGTTATTACCATTTGACCTTGGTTTTGTCCATTGTTTTGTCATTATGAGTTCTACTGCTAATTTTGTTGATTCTACTAGTTTGGCCTTTGATTTTGATACTATTGATTTTACTACTACACTAGCCATTGTTGTTGTTGCTAATTATTTTGCTTCTACTAATTGTTATATCAAGGAAAGGGGTTTTGATAAATCCCAAGAGTTTGATTGGAAGTGGAATCACCATTATCTAATGGTATCTCCCCATTATCCAACATATTCTCAATTAAATGCTTGATTTAGATACATCTTCATAGATTATACCTATTGACCCAATTATAGTCACAAAATTCATATTCATAATACCAATCAGGATAAGGAATTCCTTATGGATAATGCTTTGGTATAGGCCAAATAATCAGATTAGTGGCAAAAAATTGGTAAAATATAGACTTAATAGGTTCTCCTAGGTCACTAAAGACATGATGTGTAGGCACAGATCTCCTAGGAGGAGGGGTTTGCAATGGTAATGGTTACTGTATTTGTTGTGAAAGTCTTGGTTGTTGTGCTTGCAGTATTATTTAGAGAGTTTGTTGGGTAGGATTAAGCTAAAAAGGTGGTGTAGATGATGTTTTCACTATTTGGACATGATGGGATTCAATTACTCTATTTCCCACAACATTCCTATTATGATTGAATTGCTTTAGTCTTTCTTGGTTATTATCCTATGCCAATTATGATATTGGTACTTGAATGGGATGTTGGTCATTTCCTTGATTGGTATATTGATTTTGATAAGTTAAATTAAGCTTGATAACTCCTTTATTGATGAGTGCTCGCTCAATCAACCAGCCTTTATTGATGATTTCCTTGAAAGTATGTGCACATTGTAATTCCAAATGATAAGCTATCTCACTATGTAAAATTTTAGTGAACACAAAAACTAATTGTTTATCTAGTAAAATGTGGGTGAAATGGCTTGCAAGGTCTCTCCATCACTATAAATAACTTGTAAAACTCTCACTAGATTTTTTCTTTGCTTACGCTAAGTCTCCTAATGAAATCTCATGCTCGAGATTATAGGAAAAGTTCTATACAAACTTATCAAAAAGATCATCAAAATATTTTACTAAATTTTTATGCAACTTAAAAAACCACTCCAAGGCTTGTCTAATTAAGCTCCTTGGGAACAATAACAAAAAATATATGTCGCTATGCCACTGGTTGATGTGTAACAAAGAACTCAGTCAAATGAGCCTTAGGATCACCTTTCCCTTTGTATTTATTAAATTTTGGTGGTTCATATCCTAGAGGAAATGGTATCTAAAAATACTTCATGTTGAATGGGTAGGAACACACATCATCCAATTTGAACTTTTTAATCTATTTATCAGCTTGAATGGTAGTGATTGCATCCTTCATCTGTTATAATTCTTGGGATAGGAAACTAGAAGGAACATTAGTTTGAGGGAGAATATTGGTTTGGGTAGATGGTTGGGAGGTCACAAGTGGGACACTTTACCCAGGGTATGATGGAGATACCTATTGGGGTACATTGGTTTGATGGGGGAATGGACCATGAATATGTATATGTGGATTAGGATGTACTTGAAATTGCACAATTGGTTGCATGATATTTTGGTTTGGGTTGGTGATAAAGGTTTGAATTGGAGGATTTTATGGTTGGGATGGAGGGATATAACTATATTGTGCCTACTATGGTTGAAAAGGGACATGATTTTGACTAATCAAACCTTGCTGTTGAGTGAGAACTTGTGGTCCAATACCTTATCTCTAAAATTATGGCACATTTTAAACTAATGGTTATCTAGTAGGTACTTGAGAAACATGGGGACCTCATTATTACATGAATCCCTATGGAGAAGTGAAAATAGGTTGTAGATTTAACATCTGTTGTTGACCAATATTTACATGTTATTGACTAGTCATTACTTAATTTTAGATTGGCATATTAGTCTATGACTGAAGAGGTATATTTGTTATTACCTCGTGAGGTGGAACATCTATTGCCCCTGATTAAGGTGGAAATGTATTTATCCTCTATTACATTGATACACTAGATTATGCCTACTATTGTGGAATACTACTTGTTACTTATTGAGTAAGAGTAGGGTTTATCACATTCTATCATTTGGGCATGACATTAGCCATTGTTTGATTACCTAATCCAATAGGTTATACACTTGAGCAAGCAACTGGTTGAGGTTGGAGTGTAGAAACTCCTATTCTCTAGTATGATGATCCACTCATGGGATGAACTTCAGGCACCTATTGTTGGCTAATTATTTGTGCATTAATACCACTTTGATTAGGATTGGATGTTGTTTGCACATTGTCCACTACATTTGGTTCAATATTCTATGTAGAGGCTGAAGACATTTCTTCAATAATGGGCATATGCATCAAGTTATCTGTTAAAGCAGTTTGTATGAATGGGTTAGAACTTAGATTCTCTTATCTAGTTAACTCTATCAATGATCCTATTAAAGGAACTAATTCAATAAGAGGCTTATTCACCATGTTCATCTGATTGAAATCATGTGCTAAATTTAGGTAGGTTTAATATGCTATTTGCATTTAGTTAAAGTTATTTTCCATGATGTTTTGGCCTTGATTAGATATATTAGGATCTTTATACGTTGTTTGGACTAGAGCCATAGGGTTACTGAAAGAAGCCCATTGATCATAAATGATATTGTGGGGCACTTTTACTAGACTTGGTAAATTGTCATGGGGAAAGTCTACTAGAAACTTGGCCCCCACCTCTATGGCTTTAACCAAAATCTTGCCTTTATTCTCTAAAAAATGTCACTCAAACAAAAATGGATCATACATGGAAGCTGCATTAGTAGAATATGACTGTTGAAGAACTAGCTCATCCACTGTGGGTATTGTAGCTAGGTATTATTTGGTTTATTCTTATTCTTGTTCTAAATAAGGTGGTGTGTAAACAAGATAGTTAGCCAATGGATCTTGGCTTTGTGCCTCTAATTGAGTATTATAAGAGGGATAAGAATCCATCTGATAAATAATATTATCTGCATAGGGGTCTTGCACCATTTCTTCTTGTGCAACTACATTACAAATACGTAAATCGTACATGAGTCTACTATGAGTGTAGGAATACATGTTGGGATCCATAGTCAATGCTTTGCGATAAAATGTCAAAGAGTTATACAAAATCTAAAAAGGATAGAATCTAAAATAGATGATGTTCCAACTTGGTCTAGATTTTTCAAAAGGATCAAAAGGTTTATGGAAATATTTGTGAGGAAATAAGATAGTATGAAGTATATAACATTTCACTATTCACACAAAGATAAGCAAGTAAATGGACTAAAAATAAAAATGCCAAACTCTAAGGTCAAAGTGTTTCAAATCAGTCTAATCTAGGAATTTAAAAGTTGCTAGGACTTTTAGCCAAATGTGGAATCAAAATCTAAGCTCAAATAAGGCATGTACTAGGACTCTTGGCCAAATGGAATTAAAAGCTAGACTTTGAAATAGATGAAATTTTTAATCTAATTTATTTGAAACACTTCTAACAAACACTAGGCATTTGATTCTTGGTCATGAACTTGATCAACTAGGTATAAGGTATGAAACAAAATGTTCTTTATAAATAGTTTATTTTCTCACATAAAATGATATAAAACTTGGTTCTTTTGACAAATAAGCTAGACAAAAATTAATAGTATAACTGTGTTAGATAAAAGATCATAAAAGTACACTTTGATTGGTCTGAAAATGTAGGAACAAATTTTAACTCTATTCAAGAGGGTCTATGAAATAATATTTGAAATGTTTTGGGTAGTTTAACGATGCTATACTACCCAAAAGGTGTGACAAAAAAGTTTATTTCAAAAACTCTCTAAGGCAAAGATAATTTCCCATAATTTTGATAGCATAACACTACTTTTCTTGACTCAAAATGTTGTGGTGCATAGACTAAAAGTGCAAGTGCTTGGCACAAAATGGCTTAAGTCTATCAAGTGATGAAAATGATTATGAGTCTTAAACGACCTTTAACCCAAATTGGAAATTAAACCTAATTTCCCTCAAGTTTAGTACAAAATGGTGAACCCCCTTAACACATCAACCCTATGAACTTATAAAGATGTAATTTTGAATTTAAATTATAAGTGAAGGACTTAAACAACTTTGGTAAAGGTATAGACTCAATTCGGTAGCATAACTGTGCCAAAGTGGATGATATGACTCTCAAGCTTTTGATGGACTTTGAACAAGACAAATTGATGATCTCACGTGGGAAACATAACACCTCTTTATTCAAAGGAAAATTAGTTCTATGTGTTTGGTTTGAATTGTTTGTTTACACTAAGTTTTGACTTCAAACAAGAATTTAATCTAGGACAAGACTAACTAATTAATCTCTTTTAGATCCTAAAATGGCAAGGTTGCTTGGTATTGTTAGAATCCATCAATATACATCATTTGAACCTTACACCAACAATACTACCATGGAAAGTAGGGATTTTTCTAAGATATAACAAGTTTTCAAACATTCTAGGGGAATGCATTACACAATGACTTTCACACCAAACAATACAAAATAAAAGCATAGATTTTGGGTCTATATCACTTGGCTTATTATAAAAAGGTCTAGTCCTTTTTGCAATCACTACATCTTGCTATTTGCTCAGTGTAGTGTGATATCTAAAATGTCACTACGTCCTGTGTGTAGCTCTGATTAGGAGCCAAATGAAGTCAATGTCAGGAGGTGAAACCCTAGGTCAAATCTTCCCTAAAGAACTTGTGGGAGGTGATGAAGTCCCCCTCACAATCCAATTTTGCATAAAAATGAAGAAAGCATGAAAGTAGAAAGACTTTAGGGTCATTTTCAAGGTCACCCAAACTTTAATAAGTTTTTTGGGAGTGCTTTAGATGAATTTATTTCTAAGCCTTGGACTAGGATACTTGTAATAAGAATGGTGATTTTGATTCCAAGGGTTCCCTAAAGGGGACAAATGGAAGAGCATACACGTAACATCCTTCTTTTTGCCAAATAAAAATTTAATTAAAACAACTAAGTAAATAAAAAAAGATTTGAAAAGGTGAGTTAATTTTTAAGCCCAAATGGAAAATGAGGTGGTGTTAATTTGACCCCTTGGTCTTAGTTGTAAACTTTGAAAACATTCACCATAAACATCTAAAATTTGCTTTTTGTTAAACACTAAAACAAGGTTCCTAATTGATTTTTAAGCATGCAAAAGGTCATCTAAACATGTTTATAACAAATGTCAAGCTTGTTCCTACAAAAACATTTTTAGCATGTCCTTTATCCTTGAAACTCTTTTAGGTTTGAAACAATGAACTTTGAAAAAAGAACTCCTAGGTTTGTGTTTTAAGAAAAATACAGTGACTGATGTTGGTTATATAACCAACGATGGTTACATTTTATAATCAATGATGGTTATCTAACCAACATCGGCTATACTAATATGACTAATAACATGTATCCAATTGATGTCATTTTTACTAATCAACATCGGTTAAGCTATCCAACTGATGTCAGTCTTACTAGCCGATGTTGGTTACTGTGTAAACCTATGGTAAATAAAAAATTAGTAAAATAAAGTTAGAAAATCAATTTGTAAGAGTTTTAATGGTCTAAATAAATATTTTAAAGCTACAAAATGATCTTCTTCATGTGTGGGATGTGTCTGGTCCCACCAAGTGTTCCATATGTGATCTAAAAATTTGACTCAAGAGAGGATGGTTAGTATGGTGTTAGTTCCAAATTGAAAACAAAATTAAAGAAACACAATAACTAGTATAACATCTCTAGGCATAAACATTAGGGAGAGCTTAGTTAACAAACATGAATAAAACAAAGAACTAAAATGTAAAAGAAATTTTCTTTGACCTTCCTTGGATGCTCCAAAATGCTTGTAGTGGTTTGCTCGGCTTGTGCTCATGAAGTCCTTGGCAATGGAAGCTTGGATACCTCCATCTCTCCTTGGCACCTTTGGCTTGTGGATTAGATTGTATTGGAATAAATTTGGCATGGTAAAACTAATTATAATGGCTTCTTTAAGATATTTTTATATTATAACTTTACACCAAAATATCTTATAAATGATGTTCATGGCCTCTTTATTTATAGATTTTTGAGAGCGTCTAGAATTAACTGGAACCATCCATCCTAAGATTGAGATGTGTGGTTGAGGATTAATTAAATTTTTGGAATTAATTTTATAATTATCCTCATCATGAAATTGGAATAAGGGGAAATTAAGAGGTATGGAGGGCATCATGGAAGGCATTGATAAGGCATGAAGGGCATGAATCCTGATATTATGGCATTTATGGCCTAGGGATGTCTTCTCAAGAAATGAGGTCCGCTGATGATGCAGATATTCAATATTCATTTCCAAAAATAAGTATTCAACAATTTTCCATGGAATTATTAAATAGGACTTGATTTGGGTTAATTAGCTCTTTAAGCATGTTTAAGCACTTTATGCATAAATTACTCAAATTGATCAGAATGTCTTGTTATTGGTCTAAAATTTGATTGGATTGGAATTAGAAGGTGATGTCATATGTGTTGGAACCATATTACCATTTATGATGTCACCAATAGAAAATAACAAAGGCATGTATCTTATGCAAGATATTTGATAGGAAAGAGCAATTCAGAGCACCTAGGTGCAAAATTAGCATTTTGACTGAGAATGATCTGATTAAAATTAGCTTGCCCATAAATTTCATTACCCCATTTAGGGATACTTTATACAAAATAGACACTTGAATATGTCAGTTTCACATCATTTAGCATGTTTTAGTGTTTTTAGGCTAAATTGTGCATTTCAAGTAGAAATTGGCCAAAAGCCTAGTTGGAGGTTATCAGTGGCCAGTTTTAGGTGTTTATATACATAACTTAATACCCAATGAACTAACCTTGCTCTTAAATAGACGCTAGTATAAAATATAATACTTGACAAAGAAAGATCATATTTATCTATGCAAACATGCTTCAACATAGATCAAGCACAACTATAACTAGATACCAAAAAATTACCTCTTAACATGCCAAAATATCACACTTCTAGCTTAGAATCAATAATATTCAACATGTATTCATACCATACAACACCTATAAAATCTCAACAAGCACCCACCATGCTTCCACTTATTGATGAGTGTCTCCATGAAGCCTAATGGACTCACCCATACCATAAGGCACTTGAATAATGCAAATTTAGGAGATTCCTAGATCTTCATACTCTCACAAGACTAAAAATTATTCAATGTCTTTCTAGAATTGATTTTCAACATAGGCTTGACCTTTGACTTGGCTTCTACATAATCCTTCTGAGCTAGCAAAGAATACTCTTGACATTCTTTCAAATTTGAATTATGTTCTATAGTAGTAAACAACCCACCTTAGTTTATGAGTTGATCATGACTCACCTTGTCATCCTTATTCTTCTCAGTCAACTCTACCAATTCCATCATTCTTTTGTAGACCATCATTACTATCATTATAAACACTATCATCATTGTAATCCATTCTTGTTCTTCTTAGGAGCACCTTTATGCTGTTAGGCCTATCTCAAAGGACTTGCTCTGATACCAATTATTAAAAACACAATCTTTAAGAGGGGGGTGGATTAGTTTCCTTAATAATATTTTAATTTAAATTCATCATTCATTCATTACCATTCATCAAGAAATATCAACCTAATGTACATAAGCATGAAGAAAGCATTAATCAATCAAATCAATGCATAAATAACCATAACACATCATATAAGTGGGAAACCCTCATGGGGGATAAAAACCACTAAAAAATATATTGGAAAAATAATCATATAAATCAATGAATAAATGTTTATCCAAGCACCAATCCAACAAGGATCACTAACTCCTAATTCACCAAGCACCCACTTAGATTTATAAAGATCCAACTTGTTAGGAGGCAATAACCCCCTTATTGATCAAGCACCCACTCAATAAACACTTATGATGACTCAACACCCACTCATCAACTAATGATTTGTACACATTTTTTTTGATTATTATCAACACTTGATGTTGGTCTTCTTCTGCTCTCTCTTTCTTCTACTCTCTATGACATCAATGTCATACTCAATCTTCTATCTACTTTCTCTACACATCAACTATCTCATCATGGTCTTATTAACATATTCAAGTCTCCAATACACCTCTTTTCATCTATGAAAAAATCATATAATTACACTCTAATATTCTCCTCATGAAGGTTATCTTAATAATAATCTTCTCTCATGGTCTATTTCTTGACACTCATGATCACATTCAAAACTACCTCTCACCCAAGTAAATCGATTATTACTCAATAAGCCATATATCACATTGATTAGTTCACATAGGCACTTATATTAATATCTTATTTTATATATTCATGAAACCCATATTATGGTCTAAATTACCTCCTCCTTCTCCTCTTTTTGCTCTTTTATTCACTTGTACATATACTTAACTAACACCCCAAATAGGCCTAATTAACCTTGCTTTTATTTAAGTCACTTGATATCACAAAAATTGGTTAGACATGCACACTTTAATAATTGAATTATATTTAAAATATGTCATATAACATTTTACAATCATGAATCAACCAATAAATTAGGTTGGCCATAGCTGAATAGGCTACATTCCTTCTTTAGGTCTCATGAAGACCTATTAAGCCTTCTTAGTCACATGTTACACTTGGTCTTCCTTGGACCACTTATAAGATTATAATATAGTAATAATAACTCAAATTCAAATAAAATATACATTATCCAACTTAAATTTATGTCCAAAATACATTTTAGGTCCTACCACCACTTGAACTTTTTCTCAAAACACTGTTCACAATAGGCCTGTGCATACATAAGAAATCTATTTTAAAAAACTAAAGCATAAAATCAATTTTTACAAAAAAAATGAAAAAAAATAACAAATAAAAAATCCACATGACCTTAGGGTCATAATTTTTTTTTTAATATTATTTAACTCAATGTATACAAGCTCAAACTCTTCTTTGCAAGATGCTTATTCTAAACTACCAACTAGATTCAAAACATAGTCATGGAAACATAAACTTATGACATCTGATAGAACATAATAAAGGACTTATAATTTATAAAAATTATATTATAACCTAATTATATCAAAATTAAATAAAAATATCATAATCATTAATGGAAACTATTGATCATGCAAACTAATTTGTTGACCTTCTCTCTCACAGTCTTTACTCAGCTAGACAAGCCATTTTGGATTCAATGTTCAAACCTATTACACTAAATTCAAATATTTTGAAAATAACAGATATATAATTCAAATAAAAAAACATAATTATATGAATTATATATATGAACTCATGGCATAGAGTCTAAAACCCATGAATACAACTTGCTTACCTAAAACTGCCAGTTTGCCTTAAAGACTAGTCATGGTGATTTTGAATTTCAATGCTTATGTAGACACATTAAAAATATCCTGATGAATGTGAATTATCTTATATTATAATTATATAATTATAATATAGGTATATAACACGGTCATATGGGAATATTGGTCTTGAAAACCAATCTCACAACTTTGCACCTTCATTGTCTCATCTTCACTAGACATGTCAACTTATGAGTAACATTTTCATCATTACCATTAACCTCAAAAACATATATCCAAAATTAACATGTATTAAAATACATCTCCATGCACTTTGATTCATCCCTATTCCATTTTAGTACATCCTTAATCAATTTCTCACTTCTACTTGATTTTCTCACTATCTACACCACTAGGTCTATTAGTAACTAGTCAACTTGTATGACTAGTTTAGTACCCCTAAGGGAAATAAGATACAAGTATTACTATTCAAAATTAATTCATTTATAAAATTTGACTCAATCAACTCTAACATCTATAACAAATTTTTGAGAAACAAGGCCTTTCCTGTAGGGTCCACTCACTCTCCTAACAAACAAAACACACCTGAAGATGCATGAGAGATTTAAATTCATGATCCAAGAGATAAAATATCCAAACCAATTAATTATAATAAATTTAGAACAATTTATTGCAAATTAGGTCACTATTATGGTTATTTGAGGGTTTAAACCATCTTACAGTCTTAATGATCATTCATAAAGCTTATACCCTTAATCTAAAAACCAATGCTTATAAATTTGATATAGGAAACTTAACCATATAACATGAATATCTTATGTTCTCATGCATAAGTTACTCATTCCAATAAACACTTGAGAAACCTTCTCAGGTTGAGAACCCTCTATTCTATGCACTTGATATACTTCAAAACATTTTTTCTTACCTTAACCTTTAAATTTTGACTTTAAACTTGGCCAAAATACTTGAAACAACATTACATACCTATATAAATATAAACATACTCACACTTGCCTTAGAAACTGATCTTGATACCCCATCTGGCCACCATCTCTCTCTTTGATCTTTAAGCAATTAACTTATAAGTCATAATAGGTCTTGAAGTTCACCTTATAACCACTACCAAATCTCTCAAAACCTCATTTACAAACTCAAACAACTGTTATCATTCTCAAACACTGTCAATTATTCTTCATATGTCTTATCAATAGCTCATGTTGCTTCATTAGGCCAAGTAGGGTCTAGAGGTGGTCCAGTTGCATATTAAGTCTATATGTCTTACCCTAAGAATCACTTGAGTGATCCAAAGCCTCATAAGCATGATCAAAATACCTCATATAACCTATTATTCAGAGCTTCAATAAAACATCTTCATAGCTCGATAGAGCATCTTCATAACTGCTTATGTAGATCTTCAAAGTTTGACTAAGGATCTCGTAGCTCACTATGTTCTATGCTAAGTCTTCAAAATTATTTTCAAAAAGGTGTTACCAAAATTATTGATGAATTATCAAGCCTTAAAATTCCCTCTCAGTAGAGATACATTATGTTTCTTGGCTTCCTTGTCATATCAAGCATATAAGCTCATACCTTCTTAATACACCACAAGACTTAAAAACTTGACAAATTACCTTGATTATCCTTCACTAGAGCAACACCAATATTGATAAAATCATTTCAATAGCAAAGACAATACTTAGAAACAACCTTGACCATTGATCATCTTTGATAACCTCATGTTCATGCCTCAACTATCCTTGATTACTTGGACATCAACCTTCACTCATGCACACCTCAAAGACCACACAAGATGCATCTTTACCAGATGCATATTAGAATTTAATGATAACATACTTTGAAATTAATGGCATTAGATTTCAATAAATGACAACATTATGCCAACAACTTATAGGTGGTCTCATGGAAAGAGGTAACCTATGCCAAGTTCTTTGGAATCTCTCATTAAAATCATGCAAAGTTTTTTAAGGGCTCTTTGAATTACATTAAACTAGTGAATGAGTGATGTTTTATCAATTTTGTATTCAAATATTAAAGTTAAAAAATCTCTAAAATCATTCCAAGTGGTTATACACCCTTTTGGGCAATGTCATATACTAGTTAAGTTCTTTCACTCTAAGGGATATGACAAGTAGTCTAATAACAATGTTGACCTCAGTAACATTATGAAAATTATAGAAGTTTGAGATATACCTAATATGTTTACTAGGAGTGACATGACCTTCACCATTGAATATGAGAACAATTTTCATAGCATTAGGAGTATATCATCATATGCATTAAGGTGGATGGGATTTTTAGCGTTAAAGATTGGGAAGACATGCTGCCTAGACATATTGTCCTCAAGTTATTCTTCACTTTGTTGATCCCTTTGGCTTGAAAAGTACTCTTTTTCTTCAAATATCAAGATAGGCTAAGGATGTTAAACTTCAAGAGGAATTTTAGGTTTAAGGAATGGGTTTATAGGATTGATGCCTCTATTAGTAGATGACCTAGTAAGGACCATAAAGTATGAGCACAAGAACTGACAAAAAAACGGTCTAAAACCATTTGAATGGAGTTGCCAAATGCTAAGTAAAACACCATATGAAACTTTGATGTTGTTAAGACCAACATTCACCTTGATAAGATGTATTTGAGATAATTTTCCTACTGGTCATGTGAGAACTATTGTCACCAAATCTTGTACCTTAGAGATGGTTTCTAAATCATACTCTAAGATTCAAGAAACATTGGATTACTTATTGGTTTAAGGGTTAGATCCCTATATTGATCCTTTATAGCTCATCACTTACACTACTTTCTTTCTTGGGTAGAAAAATATAGAAAGAGACATGAAAATAAAACACCTTAATGAGGTGATACACAAAAAATATCTTCAATAGATTAACATACAAGTGCACTATGAAACATGACTCACAACACTAGTCTCAATATCTTGAATTATACTAACATTAGTATTTAAACCATGGAGGTGATATGCATGGAAACAATCAAGGTGAGTGAAACATAGGTCAAATTTCATACACTAAGGCTATTATTTACACTTAAATATAGAATAATGCACTTCATAACACTTCATGTGGCCTGTTAGAGTGGAAACAACTTGCATCAAACATGGAAGGGTTTCGAGAAAATAAGTATAGATACTAATCACTTGACTATTCACTATACAACACTTCACACACTTAGAAAATATAGATTTTGAACTCAAAACCATATTGAAAATATTTATTTTAAAGGTACAATATAACATCAAACTAGCAGGGTTTTTCCATACTAGGTGTGGATTATATTACACAAGCCCAAATGGATTATATTTATAGATCATTTGAGATGAGAGAGAAGAATTAGAGCTCAAGGGTCATAAGAACAAGTGTCAAGTGGTGAGGACTAATTAAATTTTAGGATAATATAGTATGAAATAAACCATAAAGTTATTATTATACAAGTGTCCATCTGAAACATGACAAACTCTTCAAAACTAGTGTAGAGACCTTCAACTGCTTTCTTAAAATTTCCTTCATTATGAAGCATTTATTGAGCACTTAAAACTAGACTAGGGATATTTGACACATATGCACTTTCTTAAAGAGGTTGGAAACATGATATATACATATTCATATGTTTTCCTAACTACTGTAGACACCTAAAACTAGCCACCAATGAACATCAATTAGGGTTTTGACCAATTTCCATCAAAATGCATAATTTTACCTAAAAACACTAAAATTCATTAAAAGAGTTGAAATTTTTATATTCAAGTGCCAATTTTTTCTAGGGTATCATTAAATGGGGCAATGCAATTTATGAAGTAACTAACTTTGATCAGATCATTTTGAGTCAAAATGACATTTTCATACCTACATGCTTTGGATTGCTCTTTTTTTTATCAAATTCATTAAATGAGACATGTGCCTTTGTTATTTTGTGTTGGCAACATCCTAAATGGGAATACAGTTCCAACACATCTAACATAAAATTCCAATGCTAATCAAGTCAAATTTTGAGCCAATAATACAACATTTTGACCAATTTGATTAATTTGTGCATAAATTACCAAGGTTTTGCATCAAAGTTGACTAATCATGTTTAAAGATAATTAAACCAAATCAAGAGCTTAATTTAATTTTCCATGGAAATTTTTGAATATTTATTTTTAGAAATTTATATTGAATATCTGCATCATCAAATGACATCATTTCTTGGAAAGACATCCTTAAGCAATAAATGCATAAAATATCTCATCAAGCTACCCCATGCCTCATTAAGACCCCCCCATGCCTCCTTGAGACCCTCCCATTCATAATCAATGCTTCCCATGCCTCTTAAATTCCCCTTTTTTCTAAATATTTATGGGGGATATTTATGAATTTAATTACATAATTGAATTAATCCTTAGCCACACATCTTCATCTTGAGATGGATGGTTTAGGTTGATTCTAAACCATTCCAAATATATATAAATAGGAAGCCTTGATTATTTAATTTTAATCTCTTTTATGCCAAACTTATAATTCCTAAATGCATTCAAAATCATTACATCTTAGTGTTATAATGATCGAATGTTTAGCCAAGCCAAGCCAAGTCAAAGGCAAACAAGGTGCCAAGGAGAGATGGAAGTACTCACACTTCATTGATACAAACTTCATGAGCACAAACTGAGTAAGCCACTACAACAAGAATTTTAGATAATCCAAGGAAGGTGAAGGAAGGTCTTTCTTTTATGTTTTAGTTGTGTTTTTCATTTTTGTTTTGTTAACTAAGAACTTCTTTTGAGATAGGCTTACGGTTTTAGTTTAGTGTGTTTTTGATTGATTTTTTTAATTTAATAACACAATACTAATATCCCCCTATTGCAATCCTATGTTCACAACTGCTAGCCATCTTTTGGACACTCGTATTCACCATCTGCAGTCATTCATTTATCTTTTAAACCTCATTCTTTACATTTGTCATCCAAGTGGACTTTAGTTTCTTAACTAAATCCATGGAAGAGGTGTTATGGCACTTGTATAGAGTATTTATGACTTCCACTCCATGAGTTAGGATTTAAAAATATCTAAAAACAAACTTCTCATCCTCTTACTAGGCAATCACTTACCCTTCTCACTATTTGTCTAAGACTGCCTGAAATGAACCATGTAGCAGAGGGGTTTCCATGATTTTATGTGGAGAGAAATGGATATATTAATTTATAATAGATCCGAATTGACCTCATCCAATGGTTCTAATTATTCAAATATCCTTTGTGCCTATAAAACAACCAAAAACTTACAAAAAACCCTATGTTAGGTTTGTACGTACAAGTAGGGTACTGTAATGTCCCCTTTTCAGGTGACATCTTCAGACTTGATGATTAGCCTATTATGCGACCTTCATAGGCTGATAGGATGGATAGAGGGTCATGATGGAGCTTGGCTTGGCTTCAATTTGTAGAATTTCTATAGTTGGTTTTCATTCAAGTTCTTTCAGACATGTTTGCCTGAGCTCCTATTATTTAGGGACTTTTGACATGCAACAGAGCACTCTTATTTTGGCATGATCATGTGTGGAATCTCTCCCTGGTTCACCAGCTTTAGACGGTTTGAGGATCTGACATGTATTGAGGGAGATATTAATATTTTATTGATTTAATCAAATATTAATTATTTGGTCTAATTTTAATTAGAAACCCTAATTCTAATTTAAGAAAACCCTAATTAGGGCAAGCATATCTTTTTTAGGGTATAAGGGTTTCTCATGGGAGAGAATTGAATATGAATTGATTATTGATTTTGATATTGAAGAATTCTTCTGTGAAGACTGAGCCAAGGGTTCCAAGATTCCATTTTGAATTGGAGAACATCCACTCTTTAGTGTGTGCGATTCAGAGGTTGTGAGATATCAGCTGGTCTATTGCCAATTTGAGAGATAAATTCATACAAAAGTTATCACAGGGTTTACAAGTTCGAGGGATAGCTTCATACAAAAATTATCACAGTATTTCATGTATTTTGAGAGATAACTTCAGACAGAATTTATCACAGTAATTCAAGTATTTATTTCATAAGTTTTTATTCAATAAATTATATAGATAGAGATATTTTATATTAGAGCCATATATCTTGAGATCAGGGGTCCAACAAATAGGGTGTACTTTATTGGCATCCATACGAAGTCCATACAGATTCACACAGAGACCGACATCGACAGGTAGAGATCCACAACGATTGACATCGGCCAACCTATCACCGATGTCAGCAGGTTAATGACCCCAATCGACTGACGATGGCAGTATAACTGACGTTGGTGACTGTGTTTTTGACACAGCAGGCCGAAACATACCAAATTCAGTTTTTATTCCCAGTTTGTAGAATACTCAGGTTTTTAAGACCGTATTTGAATATTATTTTATATGCATAACAGAGGATATCTATTGTAATCATCTGGACAAACAATAAGATTAGTGATTTGGTAGTTAAAATATTTACTGTGGTTTATTTGTTTATTTGAATTTATACTACAAAATTGTACCTTTGTACAGAGTTTTTGTCTTTTTATATTCCCTATTAGAAGGGGATATTACAATGGTATCAGAGCTTTTGTCTTTCTATATCCCTATTGGTTGGGGATATTACAGTGGTATCAGAGCTTTTGACATTTTATATTCCCTATTAGAAGGGGATATTATAGTGCTATCAGAGCCAAATTCCTACCATCCTGTTGGGTAGGTCAGAGTTTAATTCTACCATTCTGTTGGGTAGATTAGTCATTGAATCATCTAAGTAACCATGATTACTTCAAGTAATCAAAAATAGTGGGACAAGGATATGAAGAAGCTGAAACAAAGTTTGAACCAGTTGGCTGAAACCCAGAGGAGGATGAATGAAATCCTTTCAGACCCTACATTTGAAGCCAAATTAGTACAACGTATGACATCCTTTTTTAAAGGGGCTACAACACCACCTTTGGATTGAGGGGATCTTAACAATCTACGTAGGACAAAGCTTTGCTTATACTTCAAAGATCCATATGATGCCAATCATGATTGTCCTTTGAGGCCTAAGGGCAAGGCACATCGTGTGATGTGGGCATATTGTGAGGATTCAAAATCAGAAGATTTCAAACAGTGGGATAGTTTTGAGGAGTCAGAGGTAGAGGCTTTAGAGCCTAAGATAGAGGAAATGAAGGTGGCTTACCAAGATTTTGAGAGACATGTGGTCAAGCTTAGTCATGAGGATTTGGACTCTCATTTAGTTGCAGAGGATGAGGGAGCTAGAGATTGTGATGATGAGATAGTTTCAGCAGCAGCTTCTTCAGAGTTAGATGAGGATGAGTCCGATGCTGGCATTCAGAGTGTGGAGGTATACTCAGAGGTCAATACATTGAGTATTTTTGGTGAGTATGTTCCTACAGTTGTAGCTGAGGAACATGTTGTTGGGGCTGACACACATGTTTAGGATTTGGGAGTACCTGGTCCTGATGAGTTTGGCATACCAGTAGAGTTGAGTTTCTAGATTGATTCTTCTCACACTGATGACAGTGTGGTATAGTTGGTCATGCCACCTTTATAGAGGGATTAGTTATGGGATGGATTGGCACCATATTTTGTAGATGGAATTGGCAGTTACAAATTACACAGCCTGCAGTATCGACACATCCAGGGCAGTTGTGATTTTAGAGATTGGTTGAGTTGTATTCACCAGTTTGATTATGGGTTCCTCTTTGTTCTATTTTAGAGGATATTATAGGATCTTGCATTGATTGTCATCAGTATAAATCATGACTACATTTGGGATCCAGGTGGATTGATGGGTTTGTTGTTCCGAGATTGCTTGGGGACAAGCAATTTCAGGAGGGGCAAATTGTACTATCCCCTTTTTAGGTGACATCTTTAGACTTGATGATTAGACTATTATTTGACCTTTGTAGGCTAATAGGATGGATAGAGGGTCATGATGGAGCTTGGCTTGGCTTTGATTTGTATAATTTCTACATTTGGTTTTCATTTGAGTTCTTTCAGACATGTTTGCCTGAGCTCCTATTATTTAGGGACTTCTAACATGTAGCAAAGCACTCTTATTTTGGCATGATCATGTGCAAAATCTCTCCCTGGTTCACCAACTTCAGACAGTTCAAGGATCCGACATGTATTGAGGGAGATATTAATATTTGATTGATTTAATCAAATATTAATTATTTGGTCTAATTTTAATTAGAAGCCCTAATTCTAATTTAAGAAAACCCTAATTAGGGCAAGCATATCTTTTCGATAGAATAAGGGTTTCTCATGGGAGAGAATTGAATATGAATTGATTATTGATTTTGATATTGAAGAATTATTTTGTGAAGACTGAGCCAAGGGTTCCAGGATTCCATTTTACATTGGAGAACATCCACTCTTTAGTGTGTGTGATTCAGAGGTTGTGAGATATCAGCCGATCTATTGCCAATTTGAGAGATAACTTCATACAGAAGTTATCACAGGGTTTACAAGTTTGAGGGATAGCTTCATACAAAATTTATCACAGTATTTTAGGTATTTTGAGAGATAACTTCACATAGAAGTTATCACAGTAATTCAGGCATTTATTTCATAGGTTTTTATTCAATAAATTATACAGATAGAGATATTCTATATTAGAGCCATATATCTTGAGATCAGGGGTCCAACAAAAAGGGTGTACTTTATTGGCAATCGTACGAAGTCTGTACAGATTCACATAGAGATCGACATCGGCAGGCAGAGATCCACAGCGACCGACATCGGCTGACCTATCACTGACGTTTGCAGGTTAATAACCCCAGTCGACCAATGATGGTAGTATAACCGAAGCTGGTGACTGTGTTTTTGACAAAACAGGCCGAAACATACCAGTTTCAGGTTTTATTCCTAGTTTATAGAATACTCAAGTTTTTAAGACAATATTTGAATATTCTTTTATATGCATAACAGAGGATATCTATTGTAATCTGGATGAATAATAAGATTAGTGATTTGGTAGTTAAAAGACTTACTGTGGTTTATTTGTTTATTTAAATTTATACTGCAAAATCATACCTTTGTTAGGAGTTTTTGTCTTTTTATATTCCCTATTAGAAGGGGATATTATAGTGGTATCAGAGCTTTTGTCTTTCTATATCCCTATTGGTTGGGAATATTACAGTGGTATCAGAGCTTTTAACATTTTATATTCCCTATTATAAGGGGATACGCTAGTGGTATCAGAGCCAAATTCCTGCCATCCTGTTGGGTAGGTCAGAGTTTAATTCTGCCATTCTGTTGGGTAGATTGGTCATTGAATCATCTAAGTAACCATGATTACTTCAAGTAATAAAAAGTAGTGGGACAAGGATATGAGGAAGCTGAAACAAAGTTTGAACCAGTTGGCTAAAACCTAGAGGAGGATGAATGAAATCCTTTCAGACCCTACATTCAAAGCCAAATTAGTACAACGTATGACATCCTTTTTTAAAGGGGCTACAACACCACCTTTGGATTGAGGGGCTCTTAACAATCTATGTAGGAAAAAGCTTTGATTATACTGCAAATATCCATATGATGCCAATCCCGATTGTCCTTTGAGGCCTAAGGGCAAGGCACATCATGTGATGTGGGCGTATTGTGAGGATTCAAAATCAGAAGATTTTGAATAGTGGGACAGTTCTGAGGAGTCAAAGGTAGAGGCTTCAGAGCCTAATATAGAGGCAATGAAGGTGGCTTACCAGGATTTTGAGAGAAATGTGGTCAAGCTTAGTCATGAGGATTTGGACTCTCAGTTAGTTGCAGAGGATGAGGGAGCTGGAGATTGTGATGATGAGATAGTTTCAGCAACAGCTTCTTCAGAGTTAGATGAGGAGGAGTCCAATGCTGGCATTCAGAGTGTGGAGGTATACTCAAAGGTTAATACATTGAGTGTTGTTGGTGAGTACATTCCTACAATTGTAGCTGAGGAACATGTTGTTGGGGCTGACACACATGTTCAGGATTTGGGAGTACCTGGTCTTGATGAGTTTGGCATACCAGTAGAGTTGAGTTTCTAGATTGATTCTTCTCACACCGATGATAGTGTGGTATAGTTGGTCATGCCACCTTTACAGAGGGATCAATTATGGGATGGATTGGCACCATCTTTTGTATATGGAATTGGCAGTTGCAAGTTACATAGCCTGCAGTATTGACACATCTAGGGCAGTTGTGATTTTAGAGATTGGTTGAGTTATATTCATTAGTTTGATTATGGGTTCCTCTTTGTTCTATTTTAGAGGATATTTTAGGAGCTTGCATTGATTTTCATCAGTATAGATCATGACTAAATTTGGGATCCAGGTGGATTGATGGGTTTGTTGTTTCGAGATTGCTTGGGGACAAACAATTTCAGGAGGGGCGGATTGTAATGTCTTCTTTTCAGGTGACATCTTCAGACTTTATGATTAGCCTATTATGCGACCTTCGTAGGCTGATAGGATGGATAGAGGGTCATGATGGAGCTTGGCTTGGATTTGATTTGTAGAATTTCTATAGTTGGTTTTCATTCAGGTTCTTTCAGACACATTTGCCTGAGCTCCTATTATTTAGGGACTTTTGACATGCAACAGAGCACTCTTATTTTGGCATGATCATGTGTGGAATCTCTCCCTAGTTCACCAGCTTCAGATGGTTCAAGGATCTGACATGTATTGAGGGAGATATTAATATTTGATTGATTTAATCAAATATTAATTATTTGGTCTAATTTTAATTAAAAACCCTAATTCTAATTTAAGAAAACCCTAATTATGGCAAGCATATCTTTTTGAGGGTATAAGGGTTTCTCATGGGAGATAATTGAATATGAATTGATTATTGATTTTGATATTGAAGAATTCTTTTGTGAAGACTGAGCCAAGGGTTCCAGGATTCCATTTTGCATTGGAGAACGTCCACTCTTTAGTGTGTGCAATTCAGAGGTTGTGAGATATCAGCTGATCTATTGCCAATTTGAGAGATAATTTTATACAAAATTTATCACAGGGTTTACAAGTGTGAGGGATAGCTTCATACAAAAGTTATCACAATATTTCAGGTATTTTGAGAGATAACTTCACACAAAAGTTATCATAGTAATTCAAGTATTTATTTCATAAGTTTTTATTCAATAAATTATACAGATAGAGATCTTTCATATTAGAGCCATATATCTTGAGATCAGGGGTCCAACAAATAGGGTGTACTTTATTGGTGGCCGTATGAAGTCCATATAGATTCGTATAGATTCGCACAGAGACCGACATCGGTAGGTAGAGATCTACAGCGACCGGCATCAGCCGACCTATCACCGACGTCGATAGGTTAACGACCCTAGTCAACCAATGATGGAAGTATAACTGATGTCGGTGACTGTGTTTTTGACACAGTAGGCCAAAATGTACCAGATTCAGGTTTTATTCCCAGTTTGTGGAATACTCAAGTTTTTAAGACCGTATTTGAATATTCTTTTATATGCATAATAGAGGATATCTATTGTAATCATCTGGACAAATAATAAGATTAGTGATTTGGCAGTTAAAATATTTACTTTGGTTTATTTGTTTATTTGAATTTATACTGCAAAATTGTACCTTTGTTCAGAGTTTTTGTCTTTTTATATTCCCTATTAGAAGGGGATATTACAGTGGTATCAGAGCTTTTATCTTTCTATATCCCTATTGGTTGGGGATATTACAGTGGTATCAGAGCTTTTGACGTTTTATATTCCCTATTAGAAGGGGATATTAGAATTACAAACCAATTTGATGGGAAGGAGCATGAGAAAATCTTAAACAATTCTAAAAAAGACTATTTCAAATAATTTGGACTTATACCCACTAAAGTGGAGTGGAGAAAATTTTCTCCAAAAATAATTTTCTTATGTTCCAAATAAATTGGACTATTTCAAACCATTTAGACATAGATCATTTTGAATGAATTGGACTATTTTGAATAATTTGGACTTATACCCATTAAAGTGGAGTGGAGAAAATTTTATCTAAATTTTTTTTCCTATATTCAAAATTAATTGGAGTGTTTAAAACCATTTGGGCATAAATAATTTCAAATAAATTGGGCTATTTTAAATAAAATAGACTTATACCCACTAAAGTGAAGTGTCTTCACAAATAAATTTGCTATATTCAAAATAAATTGGAATGTTTAAAAGTATTTATAATGTTAGTCTATATTCTATTATCTTCTACAATCTCTTGTCCATGAATTAAAATTCAATTGTAATGTGTTTAAATAAATAAAGATAATTAATATATTATAGACTTTTATGAAATTGTACAATTATACATTTTTTGAAAGGGGTTTTCACCTTTTTTTTTGTCTTTTTATAGTTTTTATGGGTGCACTCTTTTGTTGAAACTTTAGTTCTTTATTGCCTATAAGGTATTATATAATGTAGTAACTAAAAATTCTCATCATTGATTGATTTGATATTTTTATTTTAAAAATGTATCTTATTGTATAGTTTTATCTTGTGTTGTTTTTGTGGAGGCACCAAACTGTAGAGCTGTGTCATGGGTGGTTGTGCTGGAAACATAAAGTTTTATAGCTACATTGTGAACTATTTTAATTGAGATATAAATAGATGAAGAAATATTTTGTTATTATTATGAATCGATGATAAATAAAAAATTATATAATTGAAAAATATGCATGATCTTATGTTACCTTCTTCAACTTGTGATATGCCATGTTCATTGATATGATTTTATATTATTATTATTTCTTCACTTGCATGCAATGCCATTAATGATACACAACAAAAGATTGCTAAACTATTAGGTTTGAAAAATAAAGCATACACGCCAAAATATTGTTAAGATGTTATATTTGAAAAATGAAGCATGATTATAAAATAAATTAGAAATGTTATGCACCTGGTATTGATCAAAACAATTGTTCTTATATTGGTTGCTTTGAATTTGTCAAATAATTTTGAAATTAAACATTAAAAATAATTTATTCTTTAGTTTCTATAATTTAAGATAAATTTATTTGCAATTTTGTATAAGCACACACTAATCTAACTCTTATATATACCCCTAGCACGTCACATGCATATGAATAATTGAAAGTAGAGATAATTTTCACCCAAAAGATGTTATCTAGTTCATTTTTGAATGGCCTTCCTATTTTATGTGAACTAATCATTTGAAGTATTGGTACATCTTTATAAATTTCAAAACCTTCCTCTAATCTACTTTGTTATGAATGGAGGCTGAAACCTTGTAGCTAAAAATGAGTCGGATCCTGATAAAAATTAATACATGTAATATGTGTCCAATAGAATCCATAACTATCTAGAACCCATAGTATGACACTCGTAGCTTGCATGTAATGAAAATCACCAACACACAGATTCTTGAGAGAGGTCTGAATGGCACAATAATGTTCTAGTTTGTAGATGATGAATACACTGAAGGCCCTGACAATAAATTTTTCAATTAATGCCTAAAGAAATAGGTGAATATTTTCTTCCTTAAAAAATTTAGTGAGGTTCAAAAGATCAATAATTATTAAATCAACATTTAGACTAAGAATGAACGTTTCACTAAAATCTTTTAAAATGGATGGCCAAAGATATGGGGGCCCATAATGGTAGCTGAATCTTTCTATATCTATCTGGGGAAGCTGAACTCGATCATTATGTAGATAATTTTTAAATATGCTTAATGAATCTTTAGATAATTCTTCCCAACCTTTTTTATTTTTTGAAATACCTTCATTTAGGACACATAAATCATCAAACCTTTTCACAAAAGTTTTATAATACTCCATTACCTCTTCAGGTATGATTGTTTGGTTTGGTGGTAGTGTCGTATCATGGTTGCTAAAATAATCTAATTTTTTTGATAATATGTTACTCTACAACTTCACCTTTTTTCACCAATTATCCATGTTATTTTACCTAGGGGTTTTTAAGAAGGAAATATACCCTTTTTCCAATAAATCTACTAGTTCTATTTTTTGTTTGTCTGAAAGCCCTTGAATATTTCTAAGTACTATTATACCAATCAGATTTAAATCTTATTTATTTGAACTAGGTAAAGTACCACTTTCAAAAAAATCAAGCACCTTATCAAAACAATCCCATATAGGTTGTTGCATGAAAAGAATACATTTTATCTCCTATAATTATTGTGCTAAACAATTCATTTGTGTGAATAAGTGTCTATCTTATTCATGTATTTCTTCCAAGTTTTCTTTATTATTTTAAGATTCTTCCAACCTCTCAATTTGATAAGGTCACATACAGATCAAACTCTTTCTACAAATAAAACCTTATAAATTATTTCATTGGCTTCATTATATTGGTTACATATGTTTTGCACAATATGGAATGGATTACAAGTTTTCAAAAATCTTGCCCTTCTAATAGAACATTTATTTCTCAATGATTGTGAATTATATTCCTCCTCCAAAAGAATTCTCTGTTGTTTTGTAATTGTGTATTGGCCATTTGCAATTTTGAACCTTACAGTTTTTTACTCCATCATATCTTCTAGGAATTCTTTTGATTCAATAATACATTCAGGGTAGTTTGGATCAAAAGGAATTAAAAAAGCATCCTTCATTGGAACCTCATTATGTTTAAAAAATGAATGAATTATATCATTCACCTCTCTTTCATTCATATTTATTATTTTGAAATTAGTGTCCCTCAATTCATAGAGCTCTACAAGAATGTTCAAGGTTAATTACTAGAGGAAATATACCATGCAGAGAATTCACTGTGTGTCTCATCAAAAGTTTGTGTTAAAAAAAGTGTTCCAACCTTTTGTTTGATCTTATTTTTCTCCATGGGTGTGAGTACTTGTATGGCCTCTTTCAAATTTGCATACAAATATGTTACCCTTGATTGTCTTATTTTCTTCAATGTTTTTTGGTCATGACTGTAGGGTATCTTAAATACATGTTTGCATGGTGGCAAGTAGAATAAGTTATTACCCTTGTTCATGTTTTTATTTCAATATATGTTGTATTATAATGACCAAATTATCTCCATCTATCAACCTAGACATTCGAAGGTTGCCATATCTATTCAAATGAAACCCAATTGTTTCACAAGAAAGAGGACAATTATTTTTTTAAACTCTATTTTATTGGGTGTAAATTTTTTGAAATTAACTATAGTTCAATGGAGAATTCCCTCTTCTCCATTCTATACTTCCAACTAGAATTGAATGGCATCTTCAATTTCATCCTTATCACAGGCAAGGATTATTCCAATTGAAGAAGATTATTTTTTCTATGTAGTGATAAACAAGTATATATCTACATGCATGTTTGGTGGATTAAATAATTCAAAATAATAATTAGCAAGAGGAATTTTATCACCACCATAAAATGGAAGATGTTCATGTAGATTTAATTTTAATTTTGGTATTTTAAATGATACTCTATCCAAATTTTCTTAGAGTGAGGCCTTCTTATACCTTTGATCCAAATTATCTTTTATTGAGGCCTTCTACCTTTTAAGTGTGAGAATTCCTTTTTCACCTAAAGACATTATGTGAATAAATTGAAATGATTTAAATATTAATATTTTGTAAAATGCAAGTTGCATATTGCATCAGTTCATGATTTTTTTTATGTTTGAGCAGTGATTAAATGTATATCAATAAATGTTAATTCTAAACTACAATACAAAATACATATTAAATATTTGTAATATTTAAATTAACTCACACTTAAACTAATAAGGTATGACCAAAATAAAAATAAATTATGTGCACCAACCAATATAATCTAATGGGCAAAGGAATAAATAAACATTTCTTTTAAATGTGAAATATGAGGGGAAGTATGTCTCTAATATGTGTCAAAATGCTAATCAATAGGTACCTTAAAGGTATCTCTCCTTGGAGATACCTTTAAATCATGCATAAGATTGAATTTTTCATACAAGACATCTCATAGGAGATACCTTCAAGTTAACCATGATGGTATTACAAGTGTACTTCAAGGCCCTTGAAGGAATCTCCTAGTAGACACCTCGACAGCACTTTCCTTCACCTTGAATGTATCTCCCAGTAGAAATTTAATTCACCTTGAAATCACTATTGGTTGATAATTTGATAACTTGAAGGGACTTATAATACTTGGGAGAACATGCATTTTATGTCCTCCTGCACACATGATCTTTCCACCTCAATTTAGTTTAACAATTTTCCTGGTTACATTAATAGTTTTAGATCTAAGTAATCATCTTGTTGTACCTTTGAAATTTTCCTTTAACATGATGGTCCTTTTAATATCTTCAAGGTATATCTTAGGAGATACCTTAAAGTTACCCATGAAGGTATTACAAGGCCCTTAAAGGAATATGCTATTAGATACCTCAAGATTGAATTTGCCTAGTATTATTAAGGTTTGTAATATCTTCAGGGTATCTCCTAGGAGATACCTTCAAGTTATTTATGAAGGAATATCCTAGTGGATACTATTGATGCCTAAAACTCTTGTTCTTGATGAATAGTTTCTTATGGAAAGATTTATAGATGTGGGATGAAATTATGATCTATGAAGCAACCTATGGGATTACAATGATGCTTAGAAGAAGCACTATGGTGATGCATTTATCCATCTAAATTGGCTCTAGAATTATTTTTAGAAATGGGGCCCACTTCCCTCAACCAATGACATGACTTTACTTTAAATAAATCCCTTCTTTCCTGAGGAGCACTGTGATGAGATGTGTCATCAGTGGAAGGGATCGAGACTTATCCAAAAAATAAAGAAGGGGAACCCATAAAAGAGGTTAATACACCACCCACCAAACTTCATTGAGCATGTTGTCGATGAAAAGGCTAACTGACCCAAAACTTCAAAATGTGGATTATGATCTATAGATACCTCAAGGTTGAAATTTCCTAGTGTTATATAGGTTTATAAGGGATTTAATGAGATACTTTTCAAATAGGCACAAGAGTGTATTTCTCCTTCAAGGTGTCTTCTAAGAGCAACCTTTGGCCTAGATCTCTGAGTTTTCCTATATCAAACTTTTTGAGACTAATTGACTATGTTTTTGTGTGTGTGTGTAACACCTACTCATAATAAACATTGGTTCTAAAAACACTTGTCCATAGAGAATCCATATTCAAAGGTAAATCTTTATACCATAGGGATTTTTTTTCTACTGTACCCTTCCCCCTATTTTGGAAGCTTCCTAAAGTGAAATTTTTTGAAGGAGATAATTTCAAGTCAGCCATTAAGATACCTTCATATTACCCTTAAGGAAATAATTTCAACTCACCCATAAGGTATTACAAGGTGCTTGAAGGAGTGTCATAGTAAAATACCTTGAGGTGGAACTTACCCATCATTATTGTGGTGTCGAAAGGATTCAATGAGTTAATAGGTGTTTCAATTAAATAAGGTAGTTAAAAATACATTAATTATTATGTATAATGTCTTCTCTATCTTATCTAGGGGTAAAGGTTTCTTAATTCCAAGATTCAATGTGAAACCATCAAAATTAAAAACCTAAAAAGATTTAATGAGTACTCTTCAGGCTTTTTGAAAGGACCATTTAGGATTTTTGAAAGTACCCTAAGGGATTTTTTGGAAAGACCCTTCAGCATTTTGTCACTTTGACCTTTGGAAGTAACCCTTCAAACTTTTGTCATTGGACATTTTGTTCAACTAAAAAATCTTGAAACAATTCCCAACAGTAATCTTACCAATGTAATTTTGCCAAAATAATGACCCCAAGGGCACACACCCTTCGAGATTTGTGCAACTTACCCTTTAGGAGTTTTGGCAAGGACAATTTCCCTAAAGAATTGCCTTTCAACCTTTTTTAAATGTCACTTTACCCTCTATGATTACCCTTCAAATTTTTTGGAATGGTCCTTTGCCGTCTAGACTTACCCTTCAGAACTTTTGTCCTGGGCCCTTTCCCTAATGAGAAGTGCCCTTTAGACCTTCTGAAACTACCCTTTAGGATTTTTGAAAGTACCCTTTAGACCTTTTGAAATTACCTATTGGGATCTTTAAAAGTACCCTTTGGCCTTTTTAGAATGGCCCTTTTCCCTCCAAAATTACCCTTCAAGACTTTAGTCATAGACCTTTCCTCGATGAGAAGTGCCCCAAACCTTTTGTAAGTGCCCTTCAGCCTTTTTACAAAGACCCTTAGGGTTTTTTGTCATCACCACTTTGGCCTATGAAATAATTCACCCAAAATAATTTCCTTCAGACATTGATTTCCATGGAATTTTTTATGTCATGATCATTTTATCATGTTGAAAACTTTAATCTATGTCACTTGGTTTAAGCTTTTATATGTTCTCGATCCCTAACTTTAATATTTCATATTGTTTGGAGGAACCAATCTCACTCACTACCAAGTGACATTTTCCAATTTGGAGATTATCCACACTTTTTTTGGTTGTATATTATTCCCAAATCTCATTTGGATTAATGGACATGTTTTTAGATGATCATAGTTTTAACCCTTCCAATGTTGCTAATAATTATTGCTTGTGTTTCTATATTGTAGGTTTAATGAAATTTTATTTAGAAATGAACATGCTTAGGGAATTTTTTTTGTTGTACATTTTTCCCAACTCTCATTTAGATTAATGAGCATGTTTTTAGATGATCATGGTTTTATCCCTTCCAATGTTGCTATTAATTATTTCT
The DNA here is from genome assembly GCA_037957365.1 of Torreya grandis. Classification (NCBI taxonomy): domain Eukaryota; kingdom Viridiplantae; phylum Streptophyta; class Pinopsida; order Cupressales; family Taxaceae; genus Torreya; species Torreya grandis. The sequence goes on along the minus strand of JARHVA010002891.1, from coordinate 769,971 downwards.
TGTGTTGCCTAAAGTCCATTTTATGGATTTCTCCTTCAAGGAATACATGAAATTTTAATTTACATGGAATGCACCACCATGTTATATTTTGAAGGCCCTTGTAATACCTTAAATTTATATCCTAGGAGATACCTTTCAAAAATGCACAAGAGTGGATTTCCACTTCAAGGTATCTCCTAAGAGATACATTTCAAATAGGGATAAGAGTGGATTTATCCTTCAATGAACAAGTGAAATTTTCCTTTACATGGAAGGCACTACTAGATGATATTTTGAAGGCCCTTGTAATAATTTCAGGGTCAAAAATGCATAAGAGTGGATTTTCCCTTCAAGCTATCTCCTAGTAGATACATTTCAAACATACACAAGAGTGGATTTCTCCTTCAAAGAATAAGTGGAATTTTCCTTTACATTGAAAACACTACTGGTAGTTGTATAAACAAGTGGTCAACAAATGGAATCTCCTATTTTGGCACTACTAGGTGATATTTTGAGGGCCCTTGTAATAACTTCAAAGTATCTCCTAAGAGATACCTTTCAAAAATGAAAAAGAGTGTATTTCCCTTTAAATGTATCTCCTAAGAGGTACCTTTCAAAAAAACACAAGATTTGATTTCTCCTTCAAGGAACAAGTGCAATTTTCCTTTACATAGAAGGCATTACTAGGTGATATTTTGAAGGATCCTGTAATACCTTCAATGTATCTCCTAGGAGATACCTTTAAAACATGCACAGGAGTGGATTTCCCCTTTAAGGTATCTCCTAGGAAATAAATTTCAAACAGGGACAAGAATGGATTTCTCCTCCAAAGAATAAGTGCAATTTTCCTTTACACATAAGGCAAAAACTTTACAAGTGTGGGACCAAATTATGGTCTGTAAAGCAACCTCTAGGTTTTTAGAAGCTGGCTCTTCATTTAAGTTTGGGGGGTGAAAAGGGTGAATAAATAAAATTGTTGATTCTTAAAACTCTCAGTTTAGGTTAAAATTTTTTTATGGGAAGCTTTATAGGTGTGGGACTAAAATGTGGTCTGTAAAGCAACCTTTGGGATTTTAGAATCTGGATCTTCATTCAATTAGATGGGTGAAAAGGGATATAAAAAAGGAAAATAAATAACATGTAATGTAAATTTCACATAAGGTGATGCATCGAGAGATTTGAAACATTAATCTATAATTACATAAATAGATTAGATCTTTAAGCATTACAGACCATGTAAGAGCATAAAGCATGAGCTATAGTCTATTATGCAAGCAAATAACCAAAATATAGAAGCATAAGAAAAGAAACAACAAATAGAGATACTCCAAATAACACATACCATCACATCCTATTCATTATATATGGAGAATAGAATATAGAAGGCCATAAAAGACACATACAAAGCATCTAATCACATCTATGAGGTGCACTTGTTAAGGTTGTAGAATAGAAAAATGTTAACTACTATTATCCTAGTCTATTAAAATAGATGAAAAATCAAGAATACCAAATATGATAACTAGTGAAAAATAATAACCAACCCCCTTTAAAAGGGAAGAACTTAGAATATATAGGTGAGGCGATACCCTAGGGAAATGACACCTAGAGATTCTACCACTCATACTCATGATGATGTCATTACAACTAAAAGAGTGTCTTGAGCTCATGAGTGAAGTTAGCCTCTAGATCCTAGATATGGTGCAACTACATTGTTCTATTATGGCCACTACACTTAGGATAAGTGAGGTCGTGCCATGTGTACACTTCTAGAGCTATCATACCTATGTTATGTTTAATGGCCTTCATCCCCCTTGGAATCAATAGATTAAACTTTAAGATAGGCTTAAAGTGTTTCAAAATATTTTATCCAAATGAAGGACCCACACTCTCATCTAATGGGACTCCTTTAAGTTATGGTAAACTTACACCACTCCTAGACAAGCATGAAGATGACATGCATCAAGCCGGTACTTCTCTAAAGGGCATGGGGACTTCTTTGGTGAGATTGAGGATTAGGGAGCCACATGTCAAAATTGGATGAAGGCTGGTACTTAGGAATTTTTTTTAAAAGGGCCCCTAAAGAAAGAAGGGACCGAAATGGGAACTGCCAAAAGGTACTGAGGAACTGCTAACTATCAAGCGAGCCTGAAGCCAAAGATGAGTTTCTCCAAAAATGAAAAATATGGATTTATAATCCATAATTATTGGTGACTCATAGGGGTATCTACCTATGGATGGGAGAACCCAAAAATCTAGTATTCAAACTAGTTAAAGTAAAATTGTAAAAATGGGAGGAAGGTGTGGATACCTATAATTTTTGAAGGGCTACATGTAAGGGCACCCATTCTTCCTCATTCAGTTAGTTCTCCTTTTTTAGAGCCTCAAAGGCTCTATCTAGATCTATTATTTCCTTGAAGGATATGTTTGCTAATATTTTAACCACCAAAATTATCTATAACTCCAATTGGGTGAGTGGGTACAAAATTTTCTCCACCTTAGAGACATCAAATGCTTGATTGAGAGCCATGAAGATGATTTAGTCATTCTAATTTTTCTCAAGTAGTGCCTTGATCTGGTCTTTGGGGAGGGAAGTCCTAACTATACTAACTACTCAATGCACCCCACCTATCTTAGATCACATGCTATAAGGTATTAAAGAATGCCTTGCATTTATTGACTACCTTACTAAAACCAAGAAACTCATTGACCTTAGCCATTGCCTACCTTCACTTGGTCACCCTTTCTACTTGTATCATCTCATGAAAAGCATCGTAGATATTTTGGATGAGGCTCTCTAACGCTGGGACCTTAGAGGAGATGAAGGTGATCACCTGATCAACATATGTGCTCACCTGAGAGGCTAACTTATATGCATCTATAATGAAAGTCAGTGTTGTCTTTAGATTTGCCTTTGTAACCTTGGTCCTTTCCTAAAGGATTTGTATAATTATTGTACCATAAAGAGGCTTTTTTAGGCCTATAGGTGGGTGACAAGATTGTTTGTCAGATTTTCAATTTCTTGGTCCTTGACTGAGGATTCTTGTTGTATATTTTATTATAATTGTTGATGTTGGTTAGATATTTTGTAGGCTATTAAAAGTACCTAGTCAGTCATGGCATAAAATCCACTTCGTTTAATGGTGAATCTCCCATATGCTTATGTCTATTTACTTCTAATTATTCATAGCTCTCGGTTGTTCACAGGTTATACAAATTATATGCAAGTTGTCTTATTTTTGGGGTATTACTTTAATCATACAGTTTATGAACCATAATAAAGTGATTTTGTAGTAAGTAAGAAGCCATGTTAGAGAATGTGTAAATAAATTTTGGAAAGTAGAGAATGAAATACTAGAATAAGTGAGAAGAAAGAAGTTGCACATCATAATAAGTAGTTTTATAGAGATTATTGAATCTATACAAGTAAATAAACATTCAAAAGATGATAATCCTTTTAGAAAATGATTAAAAAGGATTGGAATTCACATTCAAATTTAAAGATGACATAAAGTTTACCATTTTAATCTTCACAAATCCATCAAATGATCTCATGAGATGCAAAGTTCCACAAAAATCAACATCCTTCTTACTCTCTTTGAACCAATTTCATACAAAAAAAAACTCAAAAATCTAAACACAAAGTTTTAAATTGCTCAAACTCTCTTGTTTTAGTTACAATTACTTTTTAAAAATTAGAATCTCCAGGTCTAGAACTATATTTATACAATTTTACAAGTTAAAATCAAATAGGAGGAAACTCCTTGAATTTCCATATGATGCACTAAAAAATAAGAACCATTCAGAGGCATCCTCCTATAATTTCTCCTCTATGTCATGTAATTACTGATGATATGCACTTGTTGGTTTTACTGTTTGAAAAAAAATAATCTCTTTACATGTAACACAAAGCTTTCTTAAGTAATTTTATTTTACAAAATGACTTTACTTAAAGTAATTACTTATAACAAAGTTACTTTAAACATATTACTTGAAGAAAATAGAGGAAAAAAGAAGAAGATAAAAGAATTTATTGATAATAAGAGAAAAAATAATCACTCTACATAGTGAACTTTAGATCTACACTTTTATTTGTATTTTATATGCTAAGACATCATGAACTATATTGTTGCATCATCTGATTTGGCAAGTGATTGCCTTTTAGTTTCATATCTCATCATTTTTCTTTCTAGTTTCCTACAATAAGATTTTACCCTCTCAAGTCTTGGTTCAAGCCTCTTGATTTCTTGTTGACTATTAATTAACTCCTTTATATATTTTTCTATGAAAGAAGTTTTGACCTTCTCAATCAATTGCTTGAACTGTTAATGTAACTGTTCAAGTGTCCTTGGAGTTTTTTCAAACCAAATACTAGTGAGACCAAAGATGCAATCTTCCAGATCCACTTTTTTATCATGAGCATCTTTTTCTAAAGTGTTCATCTCTTCAAGCATGGCCCCAATAATATGCATGCAAAAAGATAATAGGTACTCCTCTTGTTTTTATTTCTTTGTGGACCCTTTAGGAACAATCTATTCTTTGATTAAAACTTTCTCACTCAAAGTGTTTATTATTTGAATACTTTCTTGTTGCAACTCAAAAATTCCATTCTCATTTTCTATTTATTTCATCACTACCTTTATCTATGCTAATTTATTTTCAATATTAGCTTGAGTACCTGGGACCTTAGGAAAATATTTCTAAGAATTTTGTAGTATCTTATCAATCTATTCATCAATGGATTTATACTTATCTCTAGTTTCTTCTACCTCAGTTATAATTTGTTGACCAATTAAATCACTTAAAAAAATTACTACTAAGGAGTATATTTTTCCACTTTGGTAATTATTTCACACAAATTTGCAATTATTTCCTTCAATTTATCTTTGTCACATTTTTCTTCATCAAGATTCTTGAACAAAGTATTAATCAAATTTTGAGTGTCCAGCTTCAAAACTTCTGTGGTAACTTCTCCAAGGGGTATTTTCATGACTATTGAGTCTTGTTCAGTGATTTCATTTTTTCCTTTATCTTGAGGAGGAATGGATACCACTCTAAACTTCTACCCTAAAGGTTCAATGATCAGATTGGAAGTTACTTTAGCTCTCTTTAAATTCTTTCATTTTTGATCAAAACTCTTTAACAACTACAAATCAATCTTCTCTAAATTTATTACTTCTCTAGTCTTAGTAACTATTTGTAGTGCTAAATAGGATGAGAAGTCTGTACTTGCTAGAGTAATTAATGTATAAGCATTTTCTACTAATTATTTCTTACTACTAAGTCCTAGGAAGGAGATTCTTGTGTATCTAAAACACCTCATACTTCATTAGAAACTACTTTCTCATCCTTTTCTTTCTTTACTTATGTTCCTTTCTATTTATCCTTCTCAACTTCCTTCTCCTTCTCTTCTTCTATTCCTTACTCTTTCTCCTTCTCAACTTCCTTCTCCTTTTCTTTTGATTTCTCATCTTCCTCTTTTGTTACCTCTATTTATTTATCAGGTTCAACTATTTATTTTTTCTTTTCTTGTGATATCTTTAGAGATGACATCATTTTTTAGTAGTTACCTATTCTAGCTCTTTCTGAGTGGTTGGTTGATCATCTAAAGGGGGTGCAGGTGGAGCAGTGGGTGGAGAAAATAGAGGAAGAGGAGGAGGAATAATAGTCTTTTTCTAAATGGGATTCTCGAGAGGCTTGATGCTATGAGATTTTAAGGTGGCATGAATATTGATGGATCTGTGGTGGGTGTAGTAGAGGTAGAAATGATGAGTGGTGAAGTATCTATGGAAGTGACTAAAGGGGGCATGGTGATAGATAGATAAATTATTTTTTTATCTTTCACCATAGAGTAAGTTTCATCAAAATTATTTTTTAACTTCAATTTCTTAGAACTTGACTACTTTCTCCTTGAATCATCTTCCTCTTCTAACTTATTCTAATAGTTTCAGTCATTAATTAATTTATGCAATATCCCTTATTAAGAATTCATGTTGAAGTCATAGAGAGTACTATAAAATTTCTATCAGAAATATTTTTAACTTGATATTTAACAAAAATAATCTTTAGAAGTGGAGCGTTATCCACTCCTACTGCATGATAGGCCTCACTAGTTACAATTCCATCATCCTTCATATCCTCTAAAATTATTGCTAAATCAAAAGCAAAAATTTTCTCAATAGTCAATCTAATATTGTATCTTCTCCTTACATCAAACTCATCCTTGAAATCAATCCAAAAGTCTTCAAGTTCAAGAATATGCATATACTCAAGAGAAATTATATTCTAAGCTACACCTCTACAATAAAAATTTGCTCTAGCTTCAAAATGGGTCTGATTATAGCTGTGGTACATCTCTTTTTGCATGTTATTTGATTTTTAAATAATGGGATAATGATAATGACTAATAATGATATGGAAACTGATAGATGGAAGGTGAAGCTTTGACTGTAAATCATGTTACTCAACTAGTTTTCTACACAACTCCATAAAGATCCATTTGTCACTAGGATACCTTGGCAATTTGACTAGTGTTCCTGAGAAACTACCAAATATGATGTATGTAGAATTAATAAACTGAATGAAGAGGCATCCAAAACATGAAACTACTTCCTATGCTACATCTAACACTCTCTTGTGTTTCAAAGTAGTATTTAACTTACAAATGATTTCATAAAATAACCCATCATTTACCCTCTTATAATGTTTAAAGTATTCAAAAAGAACTAATTGGGGGTAATATTCATATATAGGCTCTGATTCCAATGTTCCTTTTGTAGTCAATAAAGATAAAGTTACACTTGATGCTACTACATATACCAAGTATGAAGTCATCTTGAAGTCAAAAGTTATCAACAGTTGACTCAGCTATTGATCAATGTTATAACTTATCAATCTTGACCATTCAATCATTATAGAGCTCCTATTAACATCAATGGCCCTAATGTATGCATACATCCAAGTTGAATAACATTTATCATTCATTTTTCCATTTATTCTGCACAATAACTAGGTAATATCATCAACTTCCTAGATGAAGTCAAACCTTACTATCTATTTTGGGAACCTTGAGGGTCGCGTAACTTTCTTCAGATAGTTAGTGTTCATTAATTTAATACATTCTATAGTCTATCTTTCCTAGAGATTATTGTATTTTTCCATTGATAAATATATTAATTTAGACTTTGCTGGGATCTTTAAATAGTAGTCAAAGTATTGAACATCAAGCTTGATTATTACATTTCCTAAAGTTACCTTCACTATTATGGTGATAGAGTCATAGTATTTGGCACATTCTAGGACAAACTCAAGTAATTGTGTAGAATTTGGGAAAGCTACAATTTATAAGATTCCACTGTTGGTTATTACTTACATGAGTGGATTCTTGATGATAGTTTTAGATCTATCTAATAACTTAATTATGGACACATGACCCATATCTATGTCACTGATTTCTAACACCTTAGATATAACACTGGACTCAATGGGGTATCCTTTATACACATACTTCATCTTTAGTTCTTAAGGATTCATAACTTTATTTGCTTTTACCATACTCTTCCTACTTGGCCCTAGGATTTATTCAAGTGATAACTCAAGGAATTATTCAATGAGGGATTTTTGTTCTTCTACTCCAACTATTTTTTCCTTTGATCCTTCTGATCATGACATTTATTTTGATTAACTCTAGAAACACTCGATAAGTGGTCTAAAACACTTAGTGACTACTCCTATTGGTTTATAAAAGGTTGAATAAATGAGTTAAGTTATTATCTCAAATAATAATCCTAAGAAATATTTATATTTCAAGTAGTAGAGAGCTTTAAAAACTCCAATTAACTCATAGTAAGTAATAGGGTATAGCAACTCTAGGTTGGTCTAGATAATCTGTAAGTCTTAAGTAATCAAGAATCTAAGCAAATAAAAAGTAATGAGCAAGGACCAATTTGGCTTTATCTCAACTTATAGATTTAGTGTTATATTAGTAAGTTACTTAAGTTTTAGAGTCTGAGTAAGTAGTAAGTTATGAAGAGTAAGGGTCTCTCTTGGGTAGTTCACTAGGTTTCTTAAAACTTATGACTTCAGGTTTCTTCAAAAAAGTAACTTGGGTTGGAAAACCTGAATAAGTAAAAGTAAGGAATAATTAGAATTTTAGGAAAGCAAGTAGTAATGATAAGTCCATTAAAGAGGTCTTTCAATAGGTTTAGGTTTCTTAAGATAAGTAACTTAGGCTCAAGATTATGGGTAAGTAACAAGTAATAAAAACTTAGGTTTCTTAGCTAGGTTTTTATTATATAAGGGTTCAATATTTTTAGGATTTTGTGTGATTTTATCATGCTACGTTCTTATGATAAATTTTATAAGGTTTTAGACAATATTTTGCATGCAAGGACATTCAAATGCAAGAGAAATGAGAAAAGATAGTGAAAACAACCAAAATGATAAGCAAAACTTTGACAAAAAAAACACAATTTACAACTAGAAAGAAGACATGAAAATAAAGGAAAAAAAATACATACCTCAAATACAAATGGGTTGTGAAGGTTAAGTGTAAAAACTACTCTATAAGCTTGAATAGTGTCACTCAAGATTCATAAGGGCTATAACTTGGTCAAATAACTTGAATTTTAGGTGGGAAATGAGGTGGATTTTCTCAATATTTATATTATCTAAACAATTAATGATAAATAGGAGTCACATGTGAGGGAGCCATGCAAGCCTTTAGATTTTTATTAGGTTTCTTTGACTACTTCACTTAATTTAGCTTTTGAATTTAAGTAGCTTCATAATCCCGATTTGGTCTTGACTGGAGAGTACTTTAAACTTGCAAACCCTTATTAATTTTACTTGTAACTTTGTGTAAGTAAAGTAGCTTCAAAATATTGGTTTTCTGTATTTAATGTTCTATAGGCTTATAGGATTGATTTACTTACCTTTTTATGAGAAACAAAGTTATTTCTTAACCTTTTTATGAGAAGCAAAGTTATTTCTTAAATCTGGTTTGAACTAGGTAGTACAACTTGAGTTTGTAGGGATGATTTGATTTTTCTTTAATAAGTGAAGTAACTTGGATAAATTGAGTTGGCTTGGAAATGAACCCAAACACTTAAATTTTTTATCCTCTAGGAAATATGGGTAAATGGGGTTTTCAAAGATGGCCTTAAGCAAACATTTTTAACCTTGTGGAGCAATTTGAAGAAATTAGAATAGAAAATAAGCAAAACAAAAGATACAAAAGACTAATTCTTATTTAGAGGACTAGTTTCAATAAAAACAACTAACTCATAAAATACAAAAGGAAAACATTTAATATGGGGACCCCAAAATTTTATGTGTAAAATTTTGGGTGACACCAACTAATATGATCGATAAAAATCAGAGAGCTCCTGGTGGACTCAAGCTAGTTCAGTCTCCTCCTATAGCTCATTTTCAATAGCCACTCATAGGTTAAATTCCACTTGGAATCTCTCTTTAGATATGTGGCTCTATAGGTCAGACCTTACTTTATTGAGCTCTGCATCTTTGGCTTTAGCTTCAATATTAAGGCATTCGACTGTAGCTTTCACTCTTACAAGCTCTAACTTGGTATTTTATAGCTATCGAATCACCTTTATGTAGTCCATGGTAACATATTTTTGTGTCTCTTCCATGAAATTGAATCTATTAGTGGGCCTGGCTTGGTTGAGGTTGACAAGTTGAATAACATAGTCCCCCAATTGCATCTATCTTTGGGGCTTGACTACTTAGGGGGTCAGATGAGTAAACATAAGGGATTGCTATGTAAGGTCATAAAATGACTACATATGAGTTTAAGCAGAAGCCTTGGACTACTTCCCTCTCTTTATTTTCATTTGGGCCTCTCAAGCCATTCTTTTTATATTCACCTACTACTGGTACTAATATGGCCATTAAATGCTCTCCCTCATAAAGGGGATTCCTCATGGTAGTGTGAATGGAATAGTTACTTATTTCTATGAAGCAATGGATGCCATTATTCTAGAGGAAGTTGGATGTAGGGTGAGGGTAGAAGGGGAGAATGATAGAAGTCCATAGAGTAGGGGGAATGGTGAGTTTACCACAACAAAGGATGATGCCAAAGTTAAAGGTGGTAGGGTGAGGAAAGGCATGTAAGAGGAAAGCAGGACTATAGAGGAAAGCAATGTGATCTCAATGGAGGATTAGTGGAAAAAGATGAGAGAGAGGCCAAGGTGGTGCTTGGCTAAGTATTAGAGACTACTACAACCTAAGGTGAGATGGTGGATGGAATTGTGGAGGTGACAAGAGAGGTAGAGGAAGAAAGGTGGGGATTTAAGAAGAATATTTTATTTTACATGGGCTTAGGTGGAGGGTTGGATTTGGGTGCCTTGAGCGACTTTTACTAGGATGAACTAGTGACAAGGTGACAAGAGGGAGAGTATTATTATTATGGAGCTTTAGAGCATGAGTACAAGTAAGATGGCCATGAGGAAGGATTTTGAACCTCCAATACCTTGACCTATTTTTATAGTGGCATGACTCCTGCTACAAACCCAAGAGTATCTTCCTCCTCTTATTCTTTTCCTTCTCATCCTATCATTATTTTAGGGTAGGATTCTTTATCTGATAAACCCTCCCCTTGATGATGCTCATCCCAAAGCTTCTCAAATATTTCATCTCTATATTCCTCATAGAGCCTGATGTAGGACAAGTTGATCTCATACCTATATTTTGTAAAGGTAACCTTTTTCTATTCACTCCATCCTAATTGGGTGAGCTACTTCTTTATCACCTTTAATAATTTCTTGGTTTGGTTGTAAGATTAGACCTTCTCATAAAATGACTCCCATGATTTGAGGGTGTCTAATAAGATATGAGCCAGGTCCACATAATTTTAGGGAATGTCTTCTAGGGGTGACTTCCTCTACTCAAGTAAGGTTCAGCTTGATTTATAGGGGTGTTGGAAATCTTCAAATTTTCTATGAATTTGGTTAGATCATAGTTCCATCTATCATCTATCAGGTCTAGGCTAAGCTCTACAAACTTGGCTATGAGTAGGCATTCTTGGTGCCTTTTACACACTATAATGTCTCCTCTTATGAAGGGGAAATCATACAAGCCTTTATTCTTCTTCCCTACCCCATAGATGAAATCTACCGCATCGAGTTGGTGAGTCAACTCTAAGGATAGAGTCTAGTTTTTCAACATGTGTGAGAGCTGAAAGGGTTCTCTTTAGAAACTGTGTACTTGAAGGAATGAGATGTGGGCTCCCTAGAACCAATCAATTAGGACCTTGCTCTTAGTGAGCCATGCCAACTACATTTCAGTCATTCTGAATGTAAGGGGCTCTATACTGAGGTTGATGAGAATTAGAGCCCTAAAAAACTCTAAAAACTCATATTAGTCCCCAGTGATAGACATGACATGGTTCCATATAGTGAACAAGTTCACCACATTAGGGAAGATGTCTATTTTAGAGGAGTTAAGGTTGAGGTATGTGGAGAAGAACTAGGAATGATAGAATATAATGAGATGTAGAAGGAAGAATGAGTACTAAAAGGTACCCACTATTGAAAAAATTTCTTGCTCATTTTTTATAGAGGTGGTGATGGATTCCATAAAATCCAACCTAAAATATTAATCCTTCTACATCAAGGTTATGAGGAAGAGTGCCCCCAACTATAAGTCTTTAATTTTGGCATCAGAGTCCATTCCAAAGATAAAGGCCAACATGGGTAGAGTATCTCTCAGGTGCTTTTTGGGAAAGCTCTTAAGGGAAATGGGAATAGGAGGCATCTCCATGATTTTGCTTTTGGGGAGAAATCCAAGAAAGTCTCCATTTTCTCAAACTTGGAAATCCCAAATAGTTTGGAGGCTATGTACACTGTAGATCTTGGCCTCCTAATCATTAGGGATCTAGAGCATCTCCCTGATGTTATCTATACCAATTTTTACCCTTAAATGGGTGTTGTCATTAATTATGACATAATGGGCATCATATCTTTATGCATAGAGGGTGATGATCTCTAGGTAGGGATGAACATAAGGCACCATGAAATGTGCTAGTGTGCATTCCCATAACTTGTAGCTGAATGAGTCATAGTCATTTATGTTATCCCTTGAGAGCATTTAGGCATAAGTTCCATCTCTCAGACTCTTTGGGTTATTGGCCAAAATTTGGGTCAAAGAGATTGTTCGTAAAGTCAGTGACCAATGTTCAATCCCTTTAGTCCCCCTTAGATGCTTTTTTGGTGTTGGGAACCTTTTATTTCACTAGAATAGGGGTGGAATCATTATATTTTCTTATTGCATGTTTGAGGGAAAGGTCCCCCTCACTACTCAGCCTATAGGTTCTTTGTCTGATGGGTTGCTGGTCACTTCTTGATGAAGATTTAGAAGCTTTCATTAGTAAGGATTTTTCTGTAAAACCACTCTCTATTTATGTTGAAGGTTTGGATTAATGGTTCTCTACTTTTCTACTTAAAACTTTAAACTCATCCCTTCCTAATTTTATCAATTCGGTTAATGTTCTTGATGCTCTCAATGTGTCAAATGGTTGGCTTGGATGAAGTGAGTGTGTTCATATATCAACACCACTAGGTAGGCCCATGATCAAAAAATTTAAAATTAGGCACCCCCATAAATGATAAGGGTGATGCAAAAATTCAAAGGGCCACTTGCATGAAATTTGTGGTGATCATTATAGGTAATTATGTAAAAATGGGGCATTTAGCATTAATGGTAGGTAAGGCAGGTAGATAACCATCTTTTAGAGAATGTTTTTTGAAGATTTGGGAGGACTAGGGATGGGACGTGTGGTGACTAGAAGAGTCACTTGTGCCAATTTTTTTTTGAAAAACAAACAACAAAGGGAATGAAAACAAATCAAGGGGAAACACCAACAAGAAAAAGGAAACACATGATAGAAATGGAAACTAACTAATTATGTACAAGGGGGAAGATGGGTAAGTCAGTTGAAATGCTTCAAGTTGATCTTATTGATGGAGATTTCCAATGCATTACCCCCTTGATATTTTAATTCATAATCATTCCCCTACCTATCAATGATGATGTGAAATGGTCCTTTCCAAAGAGAATCAAAATTTACATGTTGTCTTGGCTTTATGACCCACTGATCATATTTGAGAACTAAATCTCTAGGTTTAAATCTTGGGTCTAATGACTTCCTATCAAACCATCACTTAAGTGCTTGTTTTAGGATGCGATTCACATTGCTTGTCTATTCCCTCACCTCTTGGAGTTTGAGTAATTTAGCAAGCCAAACCTCCATTGATCCATTTTCTTCAATTTAAATAGCCTTTAAGACATGTTGTACATGGATTTCTAATGATATTTTCATAATTATTTCCTTCCCATACATAAGCTCATATGGGAAAGTCTTCAGAACCTATTTAGGGGTGATACAATCCACCTATAAGGATATCTTGATGTTCAAGTTGCACTCCTTCTAATTTTCATCGCACATTCTTTTGATCATTTTGATCAAATTTTTATTGGTAGACTCTACTAACCTATTATTTTATGGGTAATAATTAGATGAAGCCTTCGAGATTTTGCATCTACACTATTCTTCACCTTAAAATGTGTGTTTCATATAACTATGCTAATGCTGATGAATATGCTTAAGTCTCCATCAATAATTCCTCTTCAAAACCACTCTCTATCTTATTGAAAGCACTGGGATAATAATCCCTACTCAAAAATTATCACCATTCTTGACTCAACTCTCTCTAATATTTATGCTCTCTATAATTGTTTAATTATTTAAAAATCTCAATGTGTCTAAGTGTTTATAAAAATGAAGAGAGGGATATTTATACTTTGATGCCCCTAGGCTATATCACCATAATTTTCTTCCCTAGGGGTATTTATACTCTAAAATTAATGATGGGAGAGGTGAGTCAATAACTATCCTCTGAAGAATGATTTTAAAACTTATGAGGGCTAGGGTGAAGGCATGTGGTAACTATAGGTGAACTTGTGCCAATGAAAATTATTGGAGAGGAAAAATAAAATAATATACCTTTCAAATATGCACAAGATTGGATTTCCCCTTTAAGTTATCTCTTAGAAGGTACATTTCAAATAGGGATAAGAGTGGATTATCCTTCAAGGAACAAGTGAATTTTTTCTTTACATAGAAGGCACTACTAGGTGATATTTTGAAGGCCCTTGTAATACCTTAAAGTTATATCTGAGGAGATATCTCTGAAACATGCAGAAGAGTGTATTTTCCCTTTTAATGTATCACCTAAGAGATACCTTTCAAATAGGTACAAGAGTGGATTTCTCCTTTAAAGAACAAGTGGAATTTTCCCTTACACAAAAAGCACTACTGGGTGATATTTTGAAGGAATTTATAATACCTTAAAGGTATATCTTATGAGATACCTTTAAAATATGTACAATAGTGGATTTCCCTTTCAAGGTATCTCCTAGGAGATACCTTTCAAATAGGGACAAAAGTGGATTTCTCCTTCAAGGAAAAAGTGGCATTTTCCTTTGCAAGAAGGCAATACTAAGTGATATTTTGAAAGCCTCTATAATAAATCTTAATATCTCTTAGGATGTACCCTTAAAACATGCACAAAATTGGATTTACCCTTCAAGGTATCTCTTAGGTTATACATTTCAAATAGGGACAAAAGTGGATTTTTCCTTCAAAGAACAAGTGAAAATTTCCTATACATAGAAGGCACTACTGGGTGATATATTGAAGGCCCTTGTAATAAATTCAAGGTATCTTCTATGAAATACCTTTCAAACATACACAAGAGTGTATTTCCCCTTTAAGGTATCTTTTAGGATATACCTTTCAAACAGGCATAAAAGTAGATTTCTCCTTCAAGGAATAAGTGGAATTTTCCTTTATATGAAAGGCACTAATAGGTGATATTTTAAAGTTTTTTGTAATACCTTAAAGGTATATCTTAGGAGATACCTTTAAAACATACAAAAGAGTTGATTTCCCCTTCAAGGTATCTCCTAGGATACACCTTTCAAATAGGCAAAAGAGTGTATTTCTCCTTTAAGGAATAAGTGGAATTTTCCTTTACATGAAAGGCACTAATAGGTGATATTTTGAATGCATTTGTAATACCTTCAAGGCATATCTTAATAGATACCTTTAAAACATGCACAAGATTGGATTTACCCTTCAAGGTATCTCTTAGGAGACACAATTAAAATAGGCACAAGAGTGGATTTCTCCTTCAAGGAACAAGTGGAATTTTTATTTACAAAAAAGGCACTATTGGGTGATATTTTTAAGGCATTTATAATACATTAAAGGTATCTACTAAGATATACCTTTCAAACATGCACAAGAGTGAATTTATCCTTCAAGGTATCTCTTAGGAGATACCTTTCAAACATGCACAAGAGTGAATTTCTCCTTCAAGGAATAAGTGGAATTTATTTTACACATAAGGCACTACTATGTGATATTTTTAAGGCCCTGATAATACCTTAAATGTATCTTGTAGGAAATATATTTCAAACATTCACAAGGGTGGATTTACCCTTCAAGTTATCTCTTAGGAGATACATTTCAAATAGGGACAAGAGTGGATTTCTCCTTCAAAGAACAAGTGAAATATTCCTTTACATAGAAGGCACTACTAGGAGATATTTTGAAGGCCCTTATAATACCTTCAAGGTATCTCCTAGGAGATACCTTTCAAACATGCACAAGAGTGGATTTACACTTCAAGGTATCTCCTAAGAGATACCTTTTAAACATGCACAAGGTAGGATTTCTCCTTCAAAGAACAAGTGGAATTTTATTTTACGTGGAAGATACTACTGGGTGATATTTTGAAGGCCCGTGTAATACCTTCAAGTTATCTCCTAGGAGATACCTTTCAAACATGTAAAAAAGTGGATTTCCCCTTCAAAGTATCTCCTAAGAGATACCTTTCAAACATGAACAAGAGTGGATTCTTCATTCAAGGTATCATAATTAAAAGGCACCATATGAGAGCTCGTTATGAATTGAAGATCATTAGGTGGTGAGAAATAGATGAGTCATCATACAAATATACATTATATGAATTTTTTAGGCAATAAAAAGGTGTTATGTGTCCAAATTTTTAACTAACTAGACAACTTAGTCATATTCAGGCCATGTGAGTACTTAGCTATATTTGAGGTGGAAACCATGTGTCAAAAGGTGAAAATATTTAGATTTAAATCTAAACATGATGGAAAATCAAATTTAAATTAAATCTAAACTGAATTCTAGAGAAATTAATTGCTAAAATCAATAGTTCAAAGTTTGACAAGCTTACCCATTAATATGTCATGAACCAGGATATCCATTAGCATTACATTAATCAAGCTTGCCAAAAATTTATTCTGTGCATTCTTCCTACATTAAGAAAATATATGATCTCATCAATAAAAATTTGAAAGCCATGGATGAAGTAAGAATGTCTGAAACCACCAAGTTAGAACAGGTCCCATTTCTCTTGTCATATGGGACAAACATAGTCTTCTGAGACACCAATTTCAATAACATTGCATTGGAAATGGATGACAAACACTACAATGACTTATTATGCCATGTGGAGAGGTTTCCTCCCTAGATGTCTATCTTCCAAGGGCTAACTCCAGATCAACCATTAACTCCATCAATAGAGCCCCCAAGTGGTTCTTCAAACATGACATGGATTAAGAAGATGCAATTTGCTACAAATACATTAAAATAACACCATATATATAAGGTTATATATATATAATGTGATACATACATACATACATACATACATACATACATACATACATACATACATATATATATATATATATATATATATATATATATATATATATATATATATATATATATATATACACAAAGTTTGAATGGCTATAGTTTTGCTCTAAAGTTTTAAGGTTTGTCTCTGAAGACTAGTGACTTAGCTTTGAATACTGGAAGCTATGCTCTAAATAATGATAACTATGCTCCTAATATGAAAAATTACTAATGGGAAGAACCCACCTCCATCATTGAGAATAAAAACAATGCCATTAGACCAATAATGCCATAATCCATAATTTGATGTGACAATGTTTTTAAAAGATCTCCAAAAGAATTTATGTGATGGTATTTTATGATGATGTTTCTAAATGGTCTTTTCAAACAAGATTGATCTAACTATGTTTTAAGTAGAGAGTCTTTTAAAAATATTTTATATGATACATAATTATTTGTGATTATTGATCCTGGTACTACCAATAATGACCTTTATGACACATCATTACTTCTTGACTAGATAAAGCACCTTACCATTATATCTCACATGATTCAAAAAGATAACCATAACTACCACCATGATTCTTGTCATAATCACATCCTATAACCTACTTTTATATTCTTTTTTGCATTGTTGCTACCAACAATTATTGTGTCATATTTGTAACCTTTTGTTTTCCCTATTCCCTGTGTGAATTCAAGCTTTGTGTTTTTATAGTATAGTCAAATTTTCAATTAAACAATGATTGATCTGAATATGGGTGGGAGAAAGAAAAAAAATGAACTGGAATCCTCTAATGCAATGCTGAAAGATGAAGTAGCCAGAAACATCTTTGAAATAACAAGTTGGTTGAATTTATTTAAAATGTTTTAGGGATTCCATGAAGAAATTGTGTAAGAATTCTATGAGAATTTTGATGAAGATCATGTTATTATCAAAGGGAAGAACATTCTAGTAAATCCCTCTATAATCAGTGCTCTATCTAGGATTCTTGAGGATGGAGTAGTTGAAATTTAAAAGATCATTTTTTTGACCTAATTTATATATTTTTTGAAGGAAATGAGCCACACCTAAGACTAGCCAAATCGCTTCAAGGAGTGGCTAAGGGAATTATAAGATAAAGTCTTCCTCAACCTTGGAAAAATATTGTTTTTTGGATAATGAAATATATCACTTGTGATGGTTAGTTTATAGTAGTGGGTGGAGATGCTATGAGACTCCTTCACTTGAGGAAAGATGCTGTTCAAGAAGAATATAAGATCAATCTTCCCTCTTTCCTTCACAATGCTTTGATTAATGTTTCTTAGAAGATAAGATGAGGTACTAGGTCTACCCACCATCATCGACTGCTTACACTCATTTGTAACCATTATTTGCTTAGTAAACCAAGGGGTGAAAAGGTTTGATCCTCTTTACTATAAATTTTTTCTCCAATTCCTACCAAAAAGATACCATGCCTTGCCTCTCCTCCTTCCACTACAATCTAGATTGAAGAACCCATAGTTGAAATTATAGAATGACCATCTATACCATCATTAGTTCTAAAGATATTACATCAAAGATCAAAGTGACAAATGGGACTTTCTTCAAACACCCCTCATCCTCCTCCAACTAAAATTTGATGCATTTGTCAACTTATTTTATAGGAAGAAGAAGAAGAAGATGTATAGGCTATAGAAAAAGTTGTATTTGTAGAGGGAACACTAGTAGAATAAGTTATACCTCAAGAAGCAGAGCATCCTATGCCCTCTATTGCTGTTAAGGGTAATGCACCCTTGATTGAAGAAGATCCATCTTCTCCACATTCTATCAATGAAGACAAATAATTGCATCATTCCATGGCTTTATCATGCCATAAGGAAACAATCAGACTTCAAAAAATAGGGTTATATATTCTCCATTCAATTTTGAAAGGTGAGGACTTGATGATTTATAATTTAAAACAAAGGTGAGAAGAATATGTTACTAGATTTAGTGAATAAGGAATAATTATTTAAATAATACAAGCTAAAAAAACTAGGGTCCATAATGTAATGTTATCATAGACCCAAAAATTGAGTAATTTATAAAATTCTCTTGCTATCAAGGACACTCAGATTATTGATTTGCAAAATGCCAATGTTGATAATCATGATCTGATTAATAATATGAGAGAAAGTATTTATGATAGAAATACAATGATTACCCAGCATACTAATAGAATAATAAAGCTTTCCACTTAAAATTTTGAGTTACAAGCCTCTCTTCAGGACATGTAAAGAGAAACATAAGAGATTGAAGTTTAGATAGAGGATTCGACAAGAGTTGTTCCCTCTTTCCCTATTCCATTACATGAAATAATCTCTACTTGGAATATCACCTAGAAGAAAATTTAAGAAATGAAGGATGAAAATGCCAAACTGAAAAAGGAATCTCAGAATCAATTGGTAGAATCCCAACTATAATTTCATAAAGCATAGGCTTCTATCTAACACATTTGTGTTATTTTTGAGAAACTATTAGCATGCATGTAGTCTTCATCAATTTGTGTTCTTTTCTTACATGAACAATTTTATAAATGGCAGATTCAATTAATTTCTCTTGGTTTTTCACATATCATTAAAGATGAACATTTATTTATGGAAATTTTTCTAAAGAACACTAAAGAAAGGTAGGATGCCATTTATGGGTTCTATACTTTCAATTTGTTTTTAAGATATAAATCTAGTTTTTTGATAAATTTATTTGTTGGAGAGACATAATTGTGTGACTTTCTCTCCACTCTAAGGAACCAAATGGCATGTCAACATGATAATAATAGATTTTTAGAATTACAAAGCACCATTGGGTTATGCATGAGACCATAATTTTTAGAAGCAAAGAAACTTATTTCTTCTTTTCAGCCACTATATCATATGCATATAAAGAATAAGTATCATGAGCTATTGAGATATAATATTGTTGCTTTTAAATATTTTTTAAACCAAAATTATGCTAATGGTTTTAATGAAGTCTTTCCAAGTGGGAGACATTACTTATTAAGTTGAAGTGCAGGGACGTCCTCAACCCTACCAATATTAAATGGAGTCTAAAAAGAGCCAAATTAGTTTTCTAGATAATAATTTGATGCTTAGATAAAAGAGGTTCATATGTATGGATTGAGATGAGGTTTAGGCCTCCTATCATTCTATGTGCTCTTTCTCCATGGAATTGATGGAATTCTCAAGTAGAATTTTAATTTGAAGCCTAGGTGCATACAGTTGTTAGAGATTTTAAATTTTTACTAAGGGGCCACCATGAATGGGGCCATAATTTTGAATTTTATGATCTAAGTCAGATGTTTGAATCGATAAATTTGGATTAAGGATCAATCATCCCACTTATTTATGAGAGGACTTGCAAAAGGTAAAGTATGGGGGAGAAATGATTAGCATTTCATATAGCTTATCATAGTTATATAAACTATCCCTAAAGTGTTATTTTTGGTTATATATTATATTTTATTTAATAGTTAAAGTATGATCTAAGTAGGATATGAATACAATTTTTTTCATTGTTTATATGTAATTTATTATTAATTCTTTACTTTGTTATCATATAGCATAGTTTTGAGTACAACAACACATCCCATAGATGGGGTAATTTTGAGTAGAGGAACAAATTCCAAGGATGGGGTAATTTTGAGTACAACAAAACATCTCAATGATGAGGTAATTTTGAAAAAATAACACAATTTTTTACAACTCTTTCAGCTACAATTTTAATGATTCAGTAAGTGAGCTCCAATAATTGAATGCTTTGAAGACACTCTAAATAAGCTCTAGAATTGCTCTGAATATGCTCTGGGTGTACTCTAAATACATACATAGGATGATATAAATAAGTCTATGAATGCTTTGAAGATCTGCATAGAGTGATTAGAAGAGATGCATCAAATGCTCCGAAGATATCTGGATGTGCTCTGAAGACTATAAAAATTATGTGTAATACATGTTGCTGAGAGAAATTAAGAGCATTTTATTACAAAACTTTTGTTTAAAAAAAATGAAAAATTGATTGGATGTAAATGATAACTAGAAACCAAAAAAAAAGGAGCAACCATATAAATCTTCAAGTCCCTGCTACTTCTCACCCTTCAAAAACTTCTCCCTAAACAATAATTGCTCTTATATAATAGGTGGAAATATTTTATAAGTGATTTTTTTAATATATAATGATGCATGGGACCCCTCTACCCAAGAATATTGAAGTATGAGGAAAACATTCACCACCCCCAAAAATGACTTTTCAACTTAGTCTAAAATGTAAACTATTCAAATCAAATAATAATAACCTAGAAAAGGCAAAAAATTGACTTTTCAACTCAATCTAAAACATAAATAATTCATAGTATCCTGAACAGAGCCAATAGATGAACAATGCAATGAGATAGAGATGGTGGAACCATTGAAACCCTCTCACATCACAACACTTTTTTACTATGATTATTTGTTTACATTTAATAAAAAAAGGTTTCTTTCCCCTCACATTCGCCATTTAGGTCCCTATTAAATACAATTAAGCACTAAACAATCCTAATATCTGCAATTTCATTATCTTGGCCATTTCATTATTTGCTTATAGTTAATAAAAAATGTCGGCTTTCCCCTTATATTCACCATTTGGCTACCTATTGAATACAAGTAAACTTTAAATAATATTAATCTCTACCATTTCATTATCTCCCATTTCATTATTTGCTTACAATTAATAAAAAATGTTTGCTTTCCCCTCACAATCACCATTTGACACCTTATTGAATACAAGTAAGCCCTAAACAATCTTAATCTCTGCCATTTCATTATTTGCTTATAGTTAATTTAAAAATGTCTACTTTCCCCTCACATTCACCATTTGGGTCCCTATTGAATACAACTAAGCACTAAAAAATCCTAATCTCCACCATTTCATTATCTCAACCATTTCATTATCTTGGCCATTTCATTATTTGCTTACAGTTAATAAAAAATGTATGTTTTTCCCTCACATTCACCATTTGGGTCCCTATTGAATACAAGTAAGTGCTAAACAATCCTAATCTCCACCATTTCATTATCTTGACCATTTCATAACAAAAAGTTAAGTTCATTTGAATCTTAGTGATTTCATATCTTAAAATAGTAAAAAATGAATAAAAGGTTCATGTCAAGCTAAAAAAATCACAAATTTCAGATATAGTAAAACAATACATTATATAGATTAAATACTTGACCAGAAGTACCTATAGAAATGAAAGTAAAAAATGGGGTCAATGCTTCCACCACTAATACCACACCTACAAAAATGATAGTGAAAAATGGGGTCAATGCTTCCACCACTAATGCCATAGTTAATCTAATAGTCAATAAAATAATGTTTTTCAACCTTCAAAAGGGAGAGATAAAAATTGAGAGAAAATAATGGAAAGAGAAAAAGATAAATTTAACCCTAATTTTGAAGCATGTGAAATTTTTTAATTCTATACTAATTTAAAATTTTATATAAAAATTTATAATATATACGATTATTTTTAAAAAATATTTATAAATTTAAACATATTAAATATTTAAACAATGTACATTATTTAATAAAAATATTTAAAGATTTAAACATAAATAAAAATAAATAATAAACTCAAATAGTTTTTAATATTAAATATTTACAAATTTTTATTGTTTATTCTAATTAAAAAAGTTTATTCATATTTGTTTATTAAATTATCTCATAAAAAAATTGACTCAATTTTTATCCCCCATAGAATACATTTGAGATAATTTAATTCACCAATTTAAATACCTGTGAGAGCGAGTCACCTTTCTTGAATTAAAAAACTAATATTTGGAGACAAATTTGAGCCCAAAATAGTAATTAAAATAAGTGATGCAAAATTGTACTTAGTAACTCAAAGACCTAGACTTGGGAAAGGATTTTGTGAGGTTATCTAAATTATGGTTATGTGAGGGAATAAGTAGTCTACACCATACCAATCTATAAACATTAACTTTTTATTCATGATAACAAGCTGTGTGATATCTCAATGCAAAGTCAGGGTTAAACATTTCGGCCAACAACACATTGAGTAATCTAATTTTGAATCCCAATATTGGGGTCAAAAATATGTGGCCAAATCACATCCATGTAAAATAAACTAAATTAAAATAGGAAACTCAGTAAGCCAAGCAAATTTACTCCTCTTGAAAAAAATATTTCAATATAAGTATCACAAAAACTTCATTTATCAAAATTATATAAATTATATTACTGATGGAACACAAGATTTAATTATATCTCTTGGGAAGATTTTCAAGGGAATTTTGACCATTAACTGGTACAACCCAAGATGTATGCATCTTAAAATTTACTCGCTTCATTTAACGTCACTAATATTATTATTAGTCAACACTAATTCTGCTTATCTAATTTATCCCCTTTCATCCCATTAATTTATCACCCCTTTGTAATTATTTATCTAATGTCCCCCTTAATTATTTTCCATCTACTAACCTTATCCATCCCCATATATCAATTAATTAATATCCTAAATCCCCATTATCTTATCCTAATCCCCACTTATCTATCATTATGGAATTTTAAATTTTCATGGCCCACCTACCCGCCTATACTAGCCTATTTCTAGGCTCTCTACACCTCTAGTCTCTAATCACCCACCTAATCCTTATCTAATCCCATACTTAATCCTAATTAGTCCCTAAGAGGATTCTAAAATTCTTTATATTCTCACCCCTCCTCTCTAGAAGCCTCTAAATAAAGTCTTCCAAGAATAATTCCCAATCCATATATTATAATTTATATACTAGAGTTGAATCCTTTTATATATGTCTTTAGATATTAAGATTTGTATTTGAGACAAAAACTTGTAAATCAAGGTAAAGGAACCAAGGTGGGGATTTTTCACAATTCTTATTACAAATGATTAAAACATTGGAGGGAAAAAATTCTCTTATTGAGAAGAACACCTAAAAGGCATCCAAATTATGTGCTTGATTCAAAATATGTTTTGAATAACCTTGTTGAATTAGAGGTATCATTTCATTCTTTACCACCACAATACGTGGAACTAAAATTTATGCCTTATGAGAAACAATTGGGTGACCCTGAGCATGATCAAGAAATGAAAGTCCTTACATTAAAAAAGCTATTAAAGTTTGGGGCTGCTACATTAACCTCATCCAATACATGGAAATTTAAGATAAATCCATCTTTTAATGTTATTAATTTGAATGAACCAAAATATGATACCAATCAAATAGATGGTGCCATAGTGAGCTATATTACAAAATGTATCTCACAAAAAATACTAGATTCACAAAACCTTTGGTACTTCTTATTACAAATTTGGATGAGTGTCAACTCATATCAAACTAGCCCTACACTTTTAATCAACCCCTGAGCATATTTGGTCAATCCCTAACTTATACGAATCCCAAAAAATTACACTTGATGGGTCTTTAACCATGGCTTTTGGATCATATCCAAGGGATCATTATAATTAAAAAATATTCAATAATCCACTACAAGACCCTAGTACAATGAAAATGATAGAAGTTCAAATATGAAAATAGAAGTAAAATTATCATCATGGAAGTTACTTTGAACCAATGATAATGATTTATACATAATTAGTAGGCTCTTCTATGTATAATAAGTGGAGTTTCATCCAATTTTTTTTGAAGATGTAATATTATTAATTATTAGGAGGAACTGAAGTGGTGGTGGTATAATAGTAGGCATGCACATTGGAATAGATGGTGTCTTTCAAACATATATGTCCACTTCAATTTTTTATCATATTTCTAAACTCAAAATTCTTCTTGGTCACTTCTACTTTTTTTAGTGCCATTGTAACAAAAGTAATTTATCTATTGCAATCACCAAGACAAAACCTAATCACCTACAACTATGCTCCTTATCCAGTGAATATAGATGCCCCATAATCAAAACCAAGGGAGTTAGAATTTTGATGTAGATATAATGTGCTAATGATTTAGAAATACTATAAGGCTCTTGCATAATATTAGTCGAGTTTCATCCATATTTTTTAAAGATGTAACATAAGCAAATTCTCTAATATGGATTTGACTCCTTAATATTTAGCCCCCCTAGGAATACCTTTGAGATTATTTAATTCACTAATTCAAATGCCTATGAGGGCGAGTCATTTTTCTTGAACTTAAAAAATAATATTTGGAGATGAATTTGACTCCAAAATGGTAATTAAAATAAGTGACACAAAATCATACCTAGTAACTGAAAGACCTCTTGGGAAAGGATTTTGTCTGCTTGTCTAAATTATGGTTATGTGAGGGCATAACTAGTAGTCTACCTCAGAACACTTTATATATATAAAAAGGGTAAAATTGTGTTGAAATTTTATTAATTTGGTAATTAATATGTTTTAATATGCTTACAAGTCATAAATTGGTTATAGGTTATGTCTCATGTGGAAAAAGGGGCCTTTTGGTCATATTTTAGCCCATTTAATGACTTGTACAAATTTTCATGCAAGAAAATTTGACACCAAGGTGAGTTTAAATGTGGATCATGTCAGGATCATATCAATAATAGTTAATTTCTAGACAAGAAGTAGTTATGATCAGTGGATGATAGTTTTCCCTAAAAAATAGGAGCTTTTGGGCACTTGTACAGACTTATTAAGTCCAACATCAACTAAAAACATGGTAAGAGTAAATATTCACCTCCCATCATCCATTTAAATTCCTTTTTTTCAAGAATAATGTAAAAATTTTCATCTACAACTTGTTTCAAACAATTTTCACTTGGAAAGCAAAGAAGGAACAACTTCATACACTTGGCATGGGCCGTACAGGTGGAATTGGTAGGAGTGATTATAGGGGTGGATATTAATTTGAGTGAAATTAATTTTAATAATAATAACTTAAGATTTGGTGCATCTTCATTTATGAACAATCAGTTTGATTCCAAGTAACTTTTTATGCATGTTCAACCATGAGGGGGTCACTGTTTGAGCTTGTCTCAAATTTTTTTGTTTTGGATTGATAGATTTGTGTGTTGAAGATGTCTATACATGATTTTAAATATTTTCCATGATTTTTATTGTTTTTGAGAGTTCAATTTTTTGATAAATCCTCTTTTAGGATTGTAAAATGTCTAGTTTACATTCACAGTCATCTCAATTACTTTAAAAATATTTCCTTCACATTGGATATGATGTTTTCATGTTGTTTTGGAAATGATCCTGGTGTATGTTAAAAATTAAAGTTTTTAAAATTTCTCTTGAGGTGTATTAAAAGTATTCCTTGCATGTTTTTTTTCATTCGATGATTTTCGTGTATGTTATGGTCAAGAAGCTCCACCTTCAAAAGCATGCTGACATCAAAAATGCAAGTTTGAAGGTTTGATATGGTTCTTAACCTCTTAGGGATATTAATATGCATTCAAGAGTTGATGGAGACATGTAGGTACTATAAAATTTCAAACTTGGATAATGGTCTCAGTTCTGCTTGTATAGAGGAGATGATCATCTATAGTTGATGCCATAGATATGCCTTCTAGATGTGTTCCAATAATTTATCAATAAAATTTGAGGATCCTTGTTATGTAAATTCATAGACAAACCTCTTGATAATTTTTGTTTGAAAAATGATAGTATAAAAACATCAAATGGAAGGTTGGACTGTATTCAGGCCCTTTTGCTCTAAAAACACCAAATAAAGGCCTAGGGGGTTTTTGCAGGCCTCTCAAAATGCACCTATAAAAGGATTTGAATCCTAGAATTGGCTGGAGGTATATTATATAGAAAAAAATATTTACCAAATTTTTAAGGAGAAATTAATAGAGGAAGGTGGTCATTTAGACCCTCAAAGATGGCTAGAAAATCACTAAAATAGGGTGGTGTTATCTATAGAGCATTGATCAAAAGGTTGCCTTGCTCTTCATAATGGTGTTTTAGGTTGTGCCATAAAATTAGAATTATGAAAACAGGTTAAAAATATGCATATAATATAAAATTACATGAGAGGAAGTGAATTAAATCTCTTAACTCTTAATGCATACATCTTTATCCGTACGCAGGACTGTGAAGAATCACCTACAAGCAGAAAGGTTAAAGTTTATGAAATACATGTGATCATGAATAAGTTGATGATATTTCATGGTTTATAAGAAAAATACTTAAATTCCATTATATTCATCATTATCAAGTCCATATTGACCTATAAGACACCTACAAGCCTAAAATGAATGAAAACATAACCACCTATAGTTGAGTAGACAGTGGAATGAGGATTATGGCATTTGGAGAAGTTTTAAAGCACATTAGGGTTGAGAAGGTTAAAATGTCAAATATAATTACTTGGATGACATAAATATGTTGTAAAATAATCAATAAATATCGATTTCATGCCATTCTCACCCTAAAAAAACCTTTAGGTAAGGTCTTGGGACTATCTCAGTCCATGAAGGATAATGAAGCAACTAGAAGCCCTAAAGGGCCAAAATGCTAGGTAAAAAAAATGGTTCAAATTATAATAATTATATGGGTAAAATATGATATAAAATGTATTAAAACTTTCATCATAACCTCAAAATAAAGGTGTCTAAAATAAAAGCACCATATTCACTATCACAAACAGGCAGGGTCCTAATTGAGAGTAACATGTTGAGAGTTTGATACCTAATGAAGGGAAGGAGAGTTTAAAAAAGTATAATATGGATTAATAATGATAAAATTAATAAAATTATATGTATATAACATCATAAATCAACCCAAGGCCCTTTTATCATAGTAAAATGGACTTAGTCCATACAGGCAAGGTAGGGAAAGCCTTGTTTCAAGAGGTGAGTTTGGGGATTCCACTTAGGAGAGATGTTTTGAGTGGATCCATAGGTTAAAAAAGAATTAAATGAGGTTAATTAACATGAATTAACAAACTATATGAATCAAATAAGTGTGGAAGGAGCATTCATAAAGAGGTTTGAACAAAACATGCAAAAAACAAGGTTTCTTGCCCCTTTTTTGAGATGATTTACATGGTTAGACCCCATAACCATGGAATTAAATTTTTTTTAAAAAAAAATTGGTCATGAATACATTTTTAATATTTTAAAATAATCACTTATCCTTAAAAAAATATGCTTAATAATCTCTATTTTGTCTCAGATCAAGGGTAGTCCCTTCATGCACAAGAATGGCAATTTTGGGGAAAAGTGAAGAATGGTAAACCAGAGACCAATAAAATTAGTACATAAGGTTTGAATATCTAGGGGGAAAATGGAGGAACATAATAAACCTTTATATAAGGCTTGAGATAAAATAGGGCTCCATACACAACAAGGATTACAGTCAAGTGTAAAGGAAAGCCTTAAGGCTAGAAGCCAAATTGGAGGTCATATGCATTTTCAACCTAATATATGATTTTCACAAGATAAATACATGTTTAAAGAGGTATTTTGGGTGTTTTCAAGCCATAAATTTTCAAATATAACTATTTAAGGGTCAAGAGGAGCTCAAAGATGTAGGTAGACCTATTGGCAAGGTCTAAGCCTAAAACCAAATAGGGGTCAATTTCCATTTCAAGCTTTTGAAAATCCATGATAGTGGTTTGAGGAAGTTTTTAGTGTATATAAAGAGATGTTCCAACCATTTTTTTTCAAATAAAGTATCCAAGAAGCCATTTTTGGATTAGGAAGCATTCAGACCCCACTAGGAAGTAAAAATGAGCTCGAATGTCAACTTCTAGTGCTTAGAACTTTCACCAAGCTTTGTATGGGATATTAAGACATTAAAGGAAGTTTAAGGAGGTATTTGAGGAGCCATAAGCAGAATTTTATCAAAATTACAATGTGCCATGGCTATGAGTTAATGCTAAGAATGAAAACCACTTCAAAACCCTTACAAACCCTCTATAGTGACCTGATTGGGAAGATGAGGAAATTAGATCATCTAAAAGGTATGGAGATGACACAAAAACACTTGGATGATGTATAGGACTTTCCAAATATTATTCACATGTGACTTAGGTGTATGGAAATATACATAATAGGGAAAAACATGGCTTATTTTGACCATTGTTTATGTTTTGTAGGCATGTTGAACTTACAGAAGACCAAACCAATTTTGGAGGAAAGTTTAGGACTTTTTATAAGTCCTCATGGTTATTGGATAAAGTTTATAAGCTCCTAAGTGTTCCTAATAGTTCTCCCATTTCAGCCAATCTAGTGAACCAACTAGGAAAGACTTATAAAAAATGGTGAATCTTCATTTGGAAATCCTTTTAAGGATTTTTTATTATAACTACTTCCATATAAACTTGGGAAAAATGTCATAAATCTTATTTTATGGATCATATTTTAGGTTTTAATATTTTTTAGGTGCCAAGTGTGAGAGGTGTGTAGAAAAGGGTTATTTTGAGGCTTTTAAAGATGATTATACATGGCCAAATGATCTTGAGTGGTTTAGGACCTCACAAATGCATGAGAATACTTGTTTGTAACCCCTATTACTAAAATAAATCATCATACTTGATCATTTTTAATGATAAGGTAGTTTTAAAAGGCTAATCATAGAAGGAAGTTTTCTATGTAAAAGGAGTTTCTTGACATTTACAGGTCATAAATGATTGGAAATGACAATTTTTGATCATGATGTTGCATGTCTCATCCAACATACTAATTCACATGAATTTTAACTGATTTTATATTTTGGACACTTGTCTGTGTGCCTCTTGGACTCCCTTTCTCTCTCTCTTCCTCAAAGTTCTATAAATTGAGCCATTTTGGCTATTATAAAGAGGACCATAGTTGGAATGGTGAATCCCTATTAAAATGAAATTGAAATTTGATTTTTAAAATTTAATACAAGTATAATTGTGATTTTTTAACATTTTTTCTAAGTGCGTGAGTGATGTATAGTGGAGCTAAATGATAGTATCATCCTTACTCCCTTTATCCTTCATGTTTAAGCTAGATTTCTGATGTTAACAAGTCATGTGAAGTGTGTTGAATTTAATAATATATATTTAAAGTATGAAATTGTCTCTATGGTGTGAAATATTCCCCTAGGTCAAGTATCTTGTTGATTGTCCCAAAATGGACTCAATCCGTACAGGTAGGGTAAGGAAAGCCTTGTTTCAAGAGGTGAGTTTGGGGATTCCACTCAAGAGAGAGGTTTTGTGTGGATACCTAGGTTAAAAAATGATTAAATGAGGGTAAGTAACATTAATTAATAACTTGTATGCTTAAAATAAGTGTGGAAGGATCATTCATAAAGAAGTTTGAACAAAACATGCAAAAAATAAGGTTTCTTACCCCTTTTTTGAGAAGATTGAGATGGTTAGACCCCTAAATCATGGAATTAAAAAAAAAACTTTAGTAAAGTTGGTAATTATGACCTTTTGAATATTTTTAAATAATAAATTTTCCCAAAAAAATAGGCCTAATACTCTTTATTTTGTCTCAGACCAGGGACAGTCTCTTCATGCATAAGAATGGCAATTTTGGGGAAAAGTGAGGAATGGTGAACCAGAGACAAATTGGATTAGTAAATAAAGTTTTAATATCTATGTGACACATGGAGTAACCTAAAAAACCTTTATATAAGGCTTGAGATCAAATAGATCACCCTACACAATAAGGGTTATAGTCAAGTGTGAAGGAAAGCCTTAGGGCTATAAGCCAAATTGGAGATCATATGAATTTTCAACATAATATATGATTTAAAAATGATAAATTAATGCTTAAAGAGGTATTTTTTTTGTGTTAAATCCATAAAATTTCAAATATAACCATTGGAGGGTTAAGAGGAGCTCAAATATATAGGCAAACCTATTGGCAAGGTCTAAGCCTAAAACCAAATAGGGGTCAATTTCCATTTCAAGCTTTTGGAAATACATTATAATGGTTGGAGGAAGTTTTTAGAGTATATAAATATATTTTAAAACCATTTTTTTGAAAATAAAGTCTCCAAGAATTCTTTTTTGGCTTAGGAATCATTCAAACCCCACTAGGAAGCAAAAATGAGCTCGAATGTCAACTTCAAGTGCTTAAAACTTACACAAAGATTTGAATGGGACCTTGAGACATAAAAGGAAGTTTAAAGAGGTCCTTAAGGATCCAAAAGTGTAATTTTATCATAATTACAACTTGTCATGGCTATGAACAAATGCTAAGAATGAAAACCACTTCAAAACCCTTGCAAACCCTCCATAATGACCCGATTGGGAAGATGAGGAAATTGGAGCATATAGAAGGTATGGAGGTGCCATGAAAATACTTAGATGATGTATATGACTCTCCAAATATTCTTCACATGTGACTTAGGTTTATGAACATGTATGAAATAAGGAAAAATAGGGATTATTTTGACCATTTTTTATGTTTTGCAGGCATGGGGAACTTCCAGGAGACCAAACCACTTTTGGAGGAAATTTTATGACTTTTTATAAGTCTTAATGGTCATTATATCAAGTGTATAAGCTCCTAAGTGTGCCTACTAGTTCTCCTATTTCAGCCAATCCAGTGAAATAACTAGGAAAGACTTAGAGAAAATGGTTAATATTCATTTGGAAAGCCTTTTAAGGATTTTTTCTTGTAACTGATGCCATATAAACTTGGGACAGATGTCATACATATCATTTTATAGATTAGGCTGTAGGTTTGAATATATTTTAGGTTACAAGTGTGAGAAGTGTGTAGAAAAATGCTATTTTGAGACTACCAAAGATGATTATGCATGGCCAAATGATCATGAGTGGTTTATGACCTCACTAATGCATGAGAAAACTTTTTTGAGACCCCTATTACTCAAATCCATCATCACAATTGATCATTTTCAATGATAAGTTAGTTTTAGAAGGCTAATCATAGAAGGTAGTTTTCTATACAAAAGAAGGTGTTTCTTGACATTTTGTAGGTCCTAAATGATTGGAAATGACACTTTATACTCCTAATGTTTTATGGATCACCCCATCTCCTCATCCACATTAATTTTAACTAATTTTATCTTTTGTACACTTGCCTTTGTGCCTCTTGGACTCCCCCCCTCTCTCTCTTCCTCAAAGTTCTATAAATTGAGCCATTTTGGCTATTATAAAGAGGACCATAGTTGGTATGCTGAAGCCTTATTAAAATGAAATTAAAATTTTATTTTGAAAATTTAATACAAGTCTAATTATAAGTTGTGACCATTTTTTCTAAGTGTGTAAGTGATGTATAATGGAGCTAAATGATAGTATCATCCTTACTCACTTTATCCTTCATGTTTAAGCAAGATTTATAATGTTAATAGGTCATGCAAAGTGTGTTGAATGTACTAATATCTCTTTCAAGTATGAAATTGTATCTATGGTGTGTAATCTGCCCCTAGGTCAAGTATCTTGTTGATTGTCCCAAGTATGATACCTTCACATTGAAACACTATGTTACATGGAATTGGTCTTAGAAATCATTGTTACGTAGTAGAAGTATGATAGTTTGTGGGATATATATTTTAATCTTATGAAAAATCTTAACTCTTTTCATGAACAAGAATTAGGTTAGGTGATAGGCACTTAGATAAGAATCAGGGAGCTAGCCCTTTCAATCCTAGAGATTCATCTCTCTTACAAGTTCCCACAAACATGAGAGATGATTCATTATTATATCAAATTTAAGGAGCTTCATAGAGTGTCCTAGGGTGCACAATTTGATAATAATAATATATAAATATCATTTTAATATATTAAATATATCACTCACCTTCAATTTGACTTGAATACTCTCGAGGTGCATTTGCATTTAGAAATAGGTAGGAGTCCCCAATAGATTTGAAATTCAAATTTACTTTTCAAAATAGGGTCTGTATAATTTTCACACATTTTTAAGAGGAACAAAACCCATGAAACATGTTTGAATATATATATTCCTATTTGTATATATTCTTAGTTTTTTTAGAACATACACTGGAGAGTGATGATAGATCAGAATAGAGTGTCTAAAGCGTTGACCATATTTGTTCTTATAATCTCTACAAATCCTTATTTTTAGGTATTTAATCTTAATAATGTTCAATATATTTTTTACTCTATCTAAAATGTGCATAAATCCTTATTTTTAGGTATTTAATCTTAATAGTATTTAATTTATTTTTTTAATCTATCTAAAATGTGTGATTTATTTGTGTTGACTTACCCCTTTTATTCATTGTTTAACACCTTAATATGTTATGAAATCTCTAAGATTTAGATAGTCTACCTAGATTATTGTAATATCTTTTTCCCTTTTGGAGTATGCCTAGCTGTGATGTTAGTGAGCATTCTACTGAAGGAGCACACACATGACTATTGTTTGAGAAAATAGGGTTTCTAAATTATAACACTAAAATTTTATAAAATAATACAACAAATATAATTCCAAATGCTCTACCTGTATATAATTCAATCAAATTTTAATTAAAAAAGTACAATTTTTAACAATGTGTGTTTAACTCAGGGAGGCCTTGGGTTGGCGTAGGTAGTAGTGAACCTTACTATAAATCTTATTTCAAAAGGAAAAGAGGACAAAGGAGTCAAGTGGGTGTATAAGACAAAAATGGGTAGACTCCACCAATTGTAATTTAATATGGGTAGACTCCTTATTTGGTTTAAATTCTATGGAAAATAGTTGTATAATAATTACTTTTCACCTTTTTTGATCATCTTCTTCATCTAGTGAAAAATAACTAATTGCATAGATTTAGCCAATAAACCATGCAGTTCAAATGTCCTTCCTTATAAATGAATGAGCATGAATTTTTACTCAAAATTCTTCTCAATTGTGCATAAAGTGGTGAGCCATTACAATCCAAAAAAAATGTTAGTGCCATCCATGATAATATAAAACATAATATAATATAATAGGTAGTTTCCCATAGCTTTATGCTATATCACTTTCCAAAATAATTGAATATACCCCCACCTATAATTAGGATATGAAATTCTAGAACTAGGTAAATGAAATAGTCCAATTGAGTAAGCAACTTATTGTTGATGAATTTGTATGTATTCCAAGAGTAAGTAAAGATATTTAACTTATATTTCTTGAGGAAACTAACCACCTTAATATTTTGAATAGTGTTAATACCTAAAAGTTCATGATAGGAAATAGCAGGTTGAGAATATTCAAATTCATCCTCAGGTCCTTCCATACTATTGATGTGTGTCTATGTTAAGGATGTAATGTGAAAAATAGAATAACATTTATTATATTATAAAGACAATAGGAATATGGTAGTGACACTTTGGGGATTCACTCAGTTTTGCTGGAGAGATTACGTGGTTACAACTTAACACCTTCTAGTCTACAAATAGACCCTATTGTAGGGACAACATGAATATGGTAGTGACACAATCTACCTAAATTTTTTATGATGTAAATTTCTTTTTATTTATCAATATAAGCACAAAATATTAAAAAAACAAATGGATATACATAATGAGCATTAATCTAAAGTGATTCATGCTTAAAAAGTTCCAAAAGAGGGAGTAAGGTAAAGTAGAAAATAAAGTTTCATTGAAACAACAAAGGTGAATATATCTCCTTTGATTTATATTATAAACCTATATAACACCCAATCAAAATTAAAATACTCATATTTGATTCAAAACTAGACATTAGAATGATCTAAGGTTGTGGGATGTCTATATCTAGACCATACCTCTAGTTATGAGGCTAGCTCCTCTAAATATGTGAATTTGGGATCAATTACTAAACCTATTATATGTTGGGATGAAAATAGTAAGGAATAAACTAAAATTATTCTTAAAACATAATAATATCCTATGAACTTTGAAAATATGCAAGACCTTATTGCTTCAATGTCTTGACTGTCAACATATATTTTGAGTCCTTTAAGTGGCTATAGGTGAAGATTTCATGGAATTGAATATTTAATTAAGTTTGGCTCTTTGAGGTCTCCTCCAAATTACATAACTTAATGTGTGTTATTACCAAAGCAGCTTGCAAATAAGAAACTATTAGCCATCTAAAAGCATGAGAATAAAAAATCATAGAACACACACAAAAGAAGACTACAAACAAACTCTCTAATTATTTGGATCCTTTTATTAATTTTTGTAATAAATATTTTATAGAAACAAATGAGGGGGGAAATATTGGAGGTTTGTAAATGATGTTTCCAAGGTGACTAGGGATGTTGATGAGGTGTCATGTGTGCTAGAATGACAATAACAAAGTGTGCTTCAATGAACCTCAATATTCCCACATGGTTCTTTAGTGTTTGACTAAGGGAGGCATTTTATGGATGATATTTTTGGTATGGACATGTTTTATAGACCCTATTGGATGTCAAGGGTGCTTATAATGAGTATGGAAGTGAGTGGACTTCATTTGGTTGATCATTATTTTTATCTAGACATTTTGGTCTAGTGGTAGGAAATCTGAGTAGGTAGTTTTATGATGTCACCATTGCATGTATGGATGAGTTTTGGGAAGTTGGTAATATGGTTGTGATCACATTATTCCCTAGTTTGAATTTGAATATTCAAATTTAAAAAGGCAAAAATGAGTGCTCTATATTTTGTCCATAACTTTTGATCTAGGATGAATTTCTTGATGGAGTAAAAAACAAAGTTGTAGAGGACTCCATGGAGATTATAATGAAACTTGGTTAGATGATCTAAATGTTTTTAATATAAAATATTGATCTCAAAATTTGACTATGTTTGACTATATTTTTCAAGTGACCTGAGGACATTTGAGCTCATTTTGATGTTGTTTAGATGTCTCATGATGAATTAGCTATTAGAGGGTGATATAGACTCCATGAGGATGATATATGTGGAATTTGGAAGTGGGACCAATAAATATTTATTATAAACAAATATTAATAATTTGAATATGTATTTATTCATAATATTCCTATATATAAGGTCTCTATTGGAGTTGATTGAGCATACATAGAGATGAGCAAAGGTGACTATGATCATTTGATGTTAGAATAGTGCTCTTGTAGGTTGAGGATGAGTGAAGAGTTATAGGTCCATCCAAAAGGATGGTTTGGATGACTTGTATGTGAATTAAGGATTTTTTATGTCTAAATGAGCTTGGTGGTTGATTTGGGAGGTAGATTAGTGTGCTGACCTATGAAGATTGTTTTGAGATGTGTCTTGATGTGAGTGAAGCTTTAAGAGTTAAGATAAATATAATGGCTGACCAAGAAGTTATTTATAATGAAGACCTTATATATAAATAAACCAAAAGAGATGGTTTCTAGGTTGGTAAGAGGAAGGAATGAGAATTGAAGTGAAGAGTTAGAGATTAAAATAAAGTAGAGTAGAGAGAGTGTGACCAGTGGATGAGTTGTTGAGAAGAACATATTAATGACTGTGTGTATGACCTATAGGTCATTTTTTTGATGTCTAAATAGTGATCCTATAGGTTTAGGTTTATTAAAGAATAGTTGTTGTTTATGTGAAGCTTACTGGTTGATCTGAGAGGTAGATTAAAGTGTGGACTATGTGTATGACCATATGGTCATGTTGTTGAGGTGGTGACAAAGTTGTTGTTAAGAAGTGTAGAGTGATACAAAAGGTGGATTTAGATACATTAAGTGTGTGATAATGAAAGTTCCATAATTAAGTGTTGAAGTTATTATTTTAAAGGTGGAGTTATTCATAGGTGTTGTTATGGAACCTCAACATATATGGGGGTTATTTCCTCCTTACAATTTGAAACTTATTAAAGGTCTAGTTATTGTGGTAGCCTAGCTAGATAGTTGTATTAGCTCCTTGTGGGATTGCAGTCTCACCAAAATTAGGAATGATATCTCCTTGATTAGTTATAGATGGTATAAATTGGTTCTTGTTATTATAGGACAATATTCCAATTATAGGTTCCAATGGGTTTTCTCCCCCAAGAAGGTTTCCCACGTATGTCATGTGTTATGGGATTGATCTTGAATTATCTCTCTTGTTCATTGTTATGAATGATGTGTATATTTCATGAATGATTGTGATAATTGATTAAGAGTTCAAAAGATTTTGTAAATTAAATTTGGATTATTTGGGCTCACTAATTCACCCCCTCTCAATGATTGTACCTCTAACAATTGGTATTAGAGTGGGTCCT
Organism: Torreya grandis; assembly: GCA_037957365.1. NCBI lineage: Eukaryota > Viridiplantae > Streptophyta > Pinopsida > Cupressales > Taxaceae > Torreya > Torreya grandis. The sequence continues at coordinate 733,138 of JARHVA010002891.1, read as the reverse complement.
TTGGATGAAGCTTAATATCTTGAAGGAGATTATGAATAGGTATAAAGATGGATAAATAGTTGAAGAAATAGAATCAACAATGGAAGGCTATGATTAAGGCACTTCAAGATCAAATATGTATTTTTATGAAAGATACCAAAAAGGATGATAAAGTTATCAATGATCTCAAGGTTCAGCTAGAATATGCTAAGACATGTTTGTATTCAAAATAAAAGGAAATCATGTTTGATAAATAAAATTTCCATGTGGAATATTTATATTCATGGTGATATCTTGGGTGGAGCCTTCTAATTTTGGTTGGTTGTGGGAATTCCATGCATTGTCATCATAGGCAATCAAAACACTTCCCATAAGCAAATAGAAAATGCACATCTACAAATGCAGAGTAAATAAAATGAATCAAACTAAGGAAACTTAAATTAACCTCACATTATCCCAAGTTAACAACTATTTAATAAAATTTACACATTAAGAATTCATGAGAACCATTTAAAACTGAAATTAGAACCATACAAATGGGAGAGAAACTATATATCACTTCACATAAAAAATACTAGACAATCTTTGTAGAATTCCTTGCTTATATTAATTTCTCAAAGTTTACAAAGTAATTAGTTCTAAGAACTCCCTCCCTTTTATACAATAGACAATGCTTATTTTATAGGTTCTAAGGAAGCATGTCAATTAGTTACATTGACTGACAAGTGTATAAAGACAACTATCCTTTTACAAAGTCCCTTAATATACACTAAAATTTCCAAAATAAACTAACCTCTATGCAACATTCTAACAAAATGCACATGTCTTTACAAAGAATATTCCATTTTCAGAGATTACAAAGTTTCTAGCAAAATAGAATATTACTAGCTATTTGGTGGACCCTATGATGAAGAACTCCCTTATTGTTTCTAAATAATCCTCATGGCCTTTTGGTGTTGCTCTTTGACAAGTTTTAAATTGACAGATAGCTCTAGGAGGCACTCATCCTCCTGGTCAGCCAAGTCTTCAAAATACTTGTCATTTCTTATCATGGAATCTTTGATGCTCCTTGCCTCGACAATCTTCTCCTTTGTAGTTAGGATCATATTCATGACCCTATTGTTATCAGTCATAGACTTGCCTTGGCTCTTGCTTCTTACTTCTTTCATGAATAAGGTAACTCTTCTCCTCTATAGTGATGCTTAGGGAGCTAAATTTTATATTTTTAATGGTCATGGTTCTAAGGAGTTGTTAAATTATACCCATCAAATCCTTGTCATCTTTTAGGATCATCTTCAAGTTATTTTACCATGTACTCAGACCTTGGATTTTGTCAACAACTAATCCCATGATTATGTTTAAATGGGTCAAACTAATGATTTTTAAACTAGGAATTTGACCCTCAACTAGTATGTTGATTATCTCCTTTATTTTATCCCTTGAATCCTACCATTAGGCTATTATACCCTTGGCTACTATATCTAGTTGGGCTAGTAGACTCTATCTTGACTTCATTGCTTTCAATTAATCAAACATATCATAAAAATATGCCTCAAAAATATTGATCATTTCCTCAAGGACTGAGAGAATAGCCTACTTCTCAAGATTTTATTTTTTTTATGTAGGTTCTCTATCTTTTTATACATGCTTTTGATGCTTGCTTTTAATTGTGCTAAATGAGCATCATCTAATCCAAATATATCTTCTTCATGGATTGGGTCTTTACCAAGTCCCTGACCTCTTACTAGAGTCAAGCCAATAATTAGTTCAACCTTCTGAAAATTAATCTCTTCACCCCCAACCATGGCTTTCTTCATCGTCACTCTTTCTAGTCTTGTAGTCTCTAAGTTGAATTACACATTGAATAATAATTCTATCATTTTTAGAGGTTTTGGAGTCTCCATTTATGTGCTACTTGAGGTCCTAGGAGTTATCATCTTTCTTTCTTACTCTTCATTCATAAAATCAACTATCCATGGCTTGAGATCATTGTGGATAGTGATGTTGACTACCTTTGTCATGGCCCATGAATGTTGTAAGGTTGGAATCTTTTACATTTTTCCATATATGAACCATTCAGGGATGATTGGGCCATCAATAGGATTCTCATCATTGAATAAATTAAATTCACTCAAAGGATGATGAAGGTTAACTTTGGTTTCTTCTTTTTGACTGGAACCAAGGCTAACTCAACCTTCCTCTTTTATAGGAGTGAAATTGGAACTAGGTCCAAGGCTATTTTCTTACCCTTTTCCTTTTCTACTTCTTCAACTTAGGCTTGAGGTTATTCTACTTGTCCCTCTTCTTCATCTGATCCATAGACATCAACAAGTAATTTGAGTGCATCCTCTACGATCTCATTAGGAGGTAGTGAAATCATATCAATGTACTCAATTGGGGACTTTGATCTACTAGGTTAAGCTGAGGATGATGCCCCCTCACTAGCTCTTTCTTACAATCTCTCTTTCTCAGACCTTTATGTAACTTGTACTTGAGGTTGTTGTACTTCTACTTGTAGCTACTCTAGAGGGGGCCTAGAAGAGGGTATAGGTATTAAGTGGTATTATAGGGGTCCCATCTACCATATTTCACTAGGTGGTTTCTCATCTCTATCCAATATATCCTCAAGCTTGATATTATGCTTTTTCAACCTAGCCAATACTTCTATGAAACTACAGGCCCTGATATATATTGTGTTATGAACACCAAGTTGGTATTAATAGGAGTGGCTTATTTTTTTTAATTTCAAATGCTTTGAAACTCTATCATGAGGGTCCCATTTCCTTAACTGATCCAGCTTTAAGTTGAAAGGGTATCTATGTTTAGAGATGGTGTCAACTTGATCCCAATTCTACAATACAATCCTATTGATGGTTAAAGGAAAAGGGTGGAGGAGTCCCTTCCTTTTTCTCTTGCATATTATATGTATACCATGGAATAATTGGTATGCTATTTCCTTCTATACCAATTTCATAGGCACATGGACTTCTAATTTGATTGGTTGAGTCAAGTTCCCTTCTATTATAATTGTTGTGCAATTTAGATATAACTAGATATCCCCAATTATCTCCACATACTTTTTAATTAGAGGGGTGACCCTATCCATATAGATCCTTGTAATGGCTTCTAATAAAGCTAGATATACACAATCATAAATGAATTGTATATAGTGTCTATACTTGAATATATGTAATATGGAATAGTGATGGAAAATAGTTTGTCTACCCTCTGGTGACCAATTCTTCATGTCAGGGAATGTGGTGATGGCTAGCAAATCATCTAAAAGATAAGACATCATAAAGAAGTGTTTTTTGGTTTTCTTATTTATGGTAAAGATTTTTTTTTTCAAGTAAATGTTGATCATCTCACGTATTGGGGGAGTGAGTCCCTTTTCTACCATGAAATATACATAAGACACCTATATTTTGTTACGATATGTAGTGGAGGGGATCTCAAAAAATCTATTAAGTAGGGTCATTATCATTATGATTCCCTCACTAAAATGGGTAATTAGGATCTTACCAGTGGGGTCTAAAACTACATGGTTTCTTGACTGCAACCATGGGATAAGGATGGATTTCATGTCATTTTTATTTACCCATTCTCTAATTGTGAGAAAATCCACTTGAGGTTTACATAGCTTGTAATAATTTTCAAATGCAAGAGGGAAGATATATGCTACCTTTTTAAAATTATGTCTGTGTACTATCATGTCTTGATCAATCTTAAAATTCTTGAAAATAGGAGAAATGACATTGATATAGTGCAATACCTCAACTTTTATTGCCATGAAGTGGAGATGAGTCATTTGAATGGAGACTAGGTCATTATACCTCTGGTTGATTGTGGAAATATTCTACTCTTTCTTTGTGATGGTTTTCACCTCTTCAATAGTCCATAAAAGGTTGGACCATTTATCATCCTCAATGTTTAATGATGTGGCATCAAACTCTGTATCTTTGAAGACTCTTCCTTCCACATTTGAGGTTAAGTATAATTTTGTGTCCTCCCTTTTTTGTTGTCTCTAAACCACCATGACTGTGAGTTTTGTAAAGTGATCACTAGTGGCTTTAAAACTATCTTTGGATTAGTTCACACTCATCTAGATAGTAATAAGACTCTCTTTGGCTTGACTAGATCGATTTGAACTCAAATAAGGGATTTTTATAAAGGCTATAGTTTTTCTAGAGCTTTAATGGTGATGATTACTTAGGATTATGTGAATTCATGTCTTGGATTTGATTTAAAATCCTGAATTTATAACTTTGCCTTTCATACCCATAAAATCTTTGATTTTGTAATTTTATGCTTATGTGGTATCTATGTGGCATCCATTTAGCAAATTTCATAGCATTTTAATTGATGCTTTTATAGCACTAGCCATTGTCTTTTTAAAATTTGCTTTATCTTTTTCCATTGGATCTCCATGAATGAATCAACATGGATCATTGATCATGATCTTGGGATCAATATGCTATTGGTCCTTATCTAGTTTGGGCCATACAGATATACCATTTTTTATCCTTGCAGGCTTCTTACACTCTACACCATGTTAATTATGCATGGAACATGCATTCACCATGTATAAAACTTAGGATCCATAAGAGGTTTTGTTAAATAGCTCATGTTGATTACACTCCATCTAATCTACTTTATGTGATTGATCGTGAGCCATCAATCTTGTAAATGTGCATGAATTTTAATTAGCATCAGGATATCGAAAGGGAACATAGGCTAAAGACTTTAGTTTAAATTTTATTTCATGTTATTAAACATGATATAAAAGTTAGGCTAAAGTATTTATACTAAGTCCCAGAACATAATATTAAGGGGACCTCTTTGTCAACTAAATCTGTCAGGCTCCAAAGACCATGGGGTGAATATAGACTAAGGTTCAAGTCAATGTTTAAAAATATGACTATATGATGGATGATATTCAAGCTTAGTATATACAAATATAAACCTAGTTACAAGGATCCTAAGCTTAAACATGGATTTAAATAAATCAAAATAGTCTATAGGAGACCAATTTTGTCATTAAAAATCAAGACTTAAGTGTGTTCTTATCTTGGGTGTAATTGGCTATTGAGCTAAATTTTGATGATCTCATAGACATTAATGATGATCTCACATATGTCAAATTACATTCATGAGACCATCAAAATTAAGCTCTAATAACCTTTTGTACAAGGCTAAAATTTGAAAGCCTCACACATGTCAATGACAACCTTGTGGATATCAAATGATGGTTGTGAGAGTGTTAAATTTAAGCTCTATTAACCTTTTAAGGGATTTGATATAACCATGACACCTTTTTATTTAACAAGAAACCTAATGCACATGACTATAATTTTATTTTGAGGTATTTCTTAAGAGATATCTTGAAAGAAAATTCCAATCATGTCTATGTTCAAGGTATCTCCTAGGAGATATCTCAAAATAAAATTCTAATAGTGTGCATCAGGGTTATTTCCAAATAAAAAGTTATCATGGTTATATCAAATCTTTTTAAAGTACCTTTACAATCAACATATAAGGTATAATAATGACCTTAGAGGTATCTCCTAGGAGATACCTTGAAATAAAATTCCAATTGTGTGAATGTTCAAGGTATCTCCTAAGAGATACCTCAAAAGAAAATTCCGATTTTGTGCATTAGGGATTATCAAATAAAAAGGTGTCATGGTTATATCAAATCCATTAAAAGGACATTTGAAATAAATATGGAAGGTATTACAAGGACCTTTGAGGTATCTCTTAGGAGATACCTTGAAATAAAATTCCAATCATGTGTATGTTCAAGGTATCTCCTAGGAGATATCTCAAAAGAAAATTCCAATAGTGTGCATCAGGGTTCTTGTCAAATAAAAAGTTTTTATAGTTATATTAAATACTTTGCAATGACATTTATAATAAACATGGAAGGTATTCCAAGGCCCTTATAGGTATCTCATAGGAGATACCTTGAAATGAAATTCTAATTATGTGTATGTTCAAGGTATCTCCTAGGAGATGCCTCAAAAGAAAATTCCAATCATGTGCATCAGGGTTCTTTCCAAATAAAAAGGTGCCACAGTTATATAAAATACTTTGAAAATACATTTTAAATCAACATGGAAGTTATTATAATTCCCTTCAAGGTAGATACCTTGAAATAAAAGTCGAAATTGTGTACATGTTCAAGGTATCTCCTAAGAGATATCTCAAAAGAAAATTCTAATAGTGTGCATCAAGATTCTTGCCAAATAAAAAGTTATCATGGTTATATCAAATAATTTTCAAGGAAATTTTCAAGAAACATGGAAGGTATAAGGATCTTTGAGTTATCTCCTAGGAGATACCTTGAAATAAAATTCCAATCATGTGCATATTTAAGGCACCTCTTAGGAGATACCTCTAAATAAAATTCTAATCATGTGCATTAAGGTTCTTACCAAATGAAAAGGTGTCATGGTTATATAAAATCCCTTTTAAGGACCTTTGTAATTAATAGTAAGGTATTCCAAATCCATTTGAGGTATCTCCTATGAGATACCTTTGAAAAAACCCAAACATGTTCATTTCGAAATAAAATGCCATTTAACCTTTAAAAATTGCCATTTAAACCTTTTGAAAGTTCCCTTCAGACCTTTTGAAATTGACCTTTGACCTTTTTTGCACTAGTTATTGAAATATTGGTAAACATGCTGATTAAGATAGTTGAGTTTAAGTTGATTCATATTTCTAGATGTGTACTAGTGCTTTCATTAGTGTGGTTTTCTATGGGTGTGTAATAACTACCTTAGATAATTCATTGGGGAAAGGGCCTGGGACAAAAGTCTTGAATTGTAAGTTTGGATAAAAAAGGCCATTCCAAAAATGCTGAAGGGTAATCACAGAGGGAAAAGGTCCGTTTCAAAAATGCCAAAAGGAAATTATAAAGGGAAATTGTATTTTCCAAAAATTCTAAATTTTAAGTTTCATAAAGATCGAGGGTATATGCCCTTGGGGTCATTGTTTTGGCAAAATTGCATTGGCAAGATTGTTGTGGGGAATTATTTCAGTGTTTTTGCATAAAAAAAAAATGTTTGATGAATTTTTTTTAAAGGGTCATTTCAAAAGGGAAAAGTAACTAGGAAAAAAAGCTGAAGGGTATTTCTAAAAAATCCCTTAGGGTACTTTTGAAAATATTTAAGGGTACTTTCAAAAATCCTAAAGAGTAATTTTAACAAAATTGTTGAAAGGAAAATTTATTAGGCAATTTATTGTGGGAAATATGTTGTAAATAAAATGTTTGAAAGAATTCTTAAATTACATAAGTCCCAAAGGAATTACTAAACAAGATACCAAAAAATATAAGTTCAAAATATAAAACCCAACAATTAGAAACATAACAAAAGGACTTTCCATTTAGATTAAGATTAGACCATATGAATAATAGAAAGGATGAAGGAAGGTTTTAAACATAAAAGGGACCAAACATGGATATTTAAACTAAGGTTTGGTCATGTTAATAAACATGACTAAGCCTTAGCATAAAATTTGAACTAAGTCTATGGCATATCTATATTTGGTTCAACATAAAATCTAAATAAAGTCTCCCATTGAATTTGAATTTGTGCATATGCAAGATTAGTTGAAGGTTCTCTACTTTAATTAATTTTATTTTCTCTACATTTGTAGATATCCTTATGTTATTTTCTTATAGGGGTGAAACTTTAAAGTAAGTTTGGGTTCTTATTTGCTATTCGATGTGCCCCTTCATATCCTAGACTGCTTCATCTAAGGCATCCAATAGTGCCTTTCATGTAAAGGAAAATTGTACTCCTTTCATGAAGGGAAAATCCATTCTTGTCCCTATTTGAAGGGGAAATCCACTCTTATTTACACAAGTCATTCAGAACACTTTTTCTCACAAAATGTTTGATATGAAAATTCTGAACAAAAAAGTCCAAAGACCTAAAGTCCTGAATAATAATTTTCAAGACCAAAATTCATCAGATAAAAGATTCAAATGAAAAAATTGAAGACTAAAATATAATAATAGGGCCTGATCAAAATGTTCAAAAACATGGCTCAAGCTTATGAATTATCTGAGGTAGTTATTACACACACATAGAAAACCACACTAATGAAAGCACTAGTACACATCTAGAAATATGAATCAACTTAAACTCAACTATCTTAATCATCATGTTTACCAATCTTTCAATAACTATTGAAAATCTATAGATTATCATATTGATAAAATAATCAAGAATATATTCATAGCTACTACACACTAAAGATTATTGAAATACACAACCATGAAAATAACAACTAATTGCACATAAATTGGAAAGAAATACTCAAACACTTTGCTAATGATCAAAATTGATGTTGCTCTTGTATTCAAATATCTCTAACAAAAATATAAGTTAGGTTATAATTTTATATATAGAATTGGGGAAGGGGTCACCTCATCCTCTAAGTTCATGCAAGGTGATTACATGAAGTAGTTAGAACATGTAGTTCTAAATGTGGTCTAAAACCATATAAGAGACAACTTGTAGTTATCAATTAAATAAATTGACTTTTCAAAACTATGCAATGTGTGCATGTGTAAAAAATATAAATTCAATTTTAAAATAAAAAGGCTCAAACTATAAATATATCTTCCATTACAAAATCATACATGCACAAAATCTTAGCCTCAAGGCTATATCATATGAACCACTACATGTAATTTAGTTGGCATGTTAGTTGAAGTGGTAGCAACAAAAGACACAAATGTTTAAGCCTCACCAACTTGTTTCTTCTTAGCCTCATTATCTTGATATACTTTATGTGTTGTAGCATGTTACTATTGAATAATATTCAAATCCAACAGTGGTGGTAAATGAATCCTACTAGCATGGGTGAGGAGTCTTGCATGTTCTCCCTTGGTTAACTAAAAGAAATTATTGAATATCTCAACTTTAGTGACCTTTTTCCTTGTGACACATAACTCTACCTCTATCTTCTCCAATGTTAAGTCATAGAGACTTAATTTGAAGTTATCCATTGCTTCTTTTACAAGCTAATCAAAATTGATCCTATTGATCAATTTTCCTATGGAGTCTTTTACCTTATCTAACTTCAAATCATGCAAGATCTAGAGAAGTTGTACCTCATGACCTTGGCACTTAGGGATCAAGGCCTTAACTAACTATAACCATTCCTTGGCCTCCTCCTACCTTATGACTACCGAATTTAAGTCATTAGATGCCTCAAGTGTCATCATTAAATATAAATGACCATATAACTTGTTTTCTATGTATGCCATTAGCATTTTCAATTTAGTACTATTCTCTATTAATGTATTGTACAACTAATTGGTGTTATTCACATGGGGGGCCATTTTTTCCTTCATAAACTCCATTGCTTCTAATGAATTGTATCATTTGGAGATGCCTCTTAGAATTATGTTTCTATACCCATAGGAATGTGTACCATTTTTGGTTACTCCTTCAATTTCTCAACTTGGGCCTTTAGCTCCTATTGAGCCATATTTTTTCCCTCATGGATATCAACAATGGCATCCTTATGAGCCTAGGTGAGGTCTACTCGATTTTCACTGTATGGGGACTCTCTTAGTTTTTTGTTCTATCTTTTAGTGAGGAAGATCACTTCATGCCTTTCTTCAAGGATGATTTTGGTACCTTTCATCCTCCACCTTCCTTTTCTCATCCTCTGTATATTTTCAAATAGTAGATTGAATAGAATGGAAACAAAGGGAGCTCAGTGATCTTGAAGTTAGGCATTTGAGATGCCTTGCTTCTTATATCCATTTCCCATTGAGGGATGTCTAATTGTGATGCATCATAAGTTATAACCACAACCTTTGTCTTAGTCTCCTCTTGAGCTAGTTGTTTCTGTTAGGCCTTGACAAGGATGTCAAGAAGGGAAGGTCAGATGATTTTGGACCAATCCACTCCTCTAAATTGAGGGAGTGGATATACTATAATTAATTATGGTTTGGCCTTCCTTCCCTTGATGGAACTTGTGAAGGTGGTATTTTGGGATGAGGTGGTGGAAGGGGTGGAAATATAAATTTTAGTGGATTGAACATGGATTTGTGAGGTGTCTAATGTAGTCTTCACCTTCTTAGACACCCTTTTATTTAAGGCTCTAATAGTGGAAGTACCAGTAGGGATATAGGGGATTGGCATGGTGAGTGGGATGGAGGTGGTAATGGAAGTGAGGAGTGGATCAATTATAGTGGTAGTAATGAAGGTGGAAGTGGGTATGTTTACCTTGGGTGATCCCAACATAGAAAAAATTAAAAGATGGCCAAAAATGGGTACAAAAGATAAAGGAAAACTTATACAAGGCTAAGTATTTTGAGAAGTTGGTGATATGGGTCCTGTCTAGAGGCTCATGGCCTTAACTACTTCCAACTCTACTTCCTCATTAGAATCACCCTCAATGTCCTTGATTATAACCCTTTCTTCCTATTGTAATGTAGTAGGCAAAACTTGTGATTTTTTTAGTGTAGGATTACCTATAGGAGTCCTTGGATTCCTCATATAAACTAGCAGGGTCTTTAGTTGTTTGAAGGGGCCTTGTGATATTGACATCAATGATTCTGATGTCTTAATACAATAGATGAAGCAATCTATACATGGGGAATAGTAGTAGATACTTAAATGGTACTCATAGATAGTTATTCTTGTGTTTTCTCTTCCTCATTAGAATCCAAACTAATGGGATCTCCTACCTATGCTCCCCTACTCGTTCTTGGTTTAAGAAACCCAAGCTCTCTCTTCATGGCTTTTATATTAAATTTAAAAGGGAGCCCTTACGAGGAGGAAGATTCTTGGTCTTTGGATTACTCCTCAAAATATCCTCTTTAGAATTTATAATGCTCCCATTCCTTTTATAGAGCCTTCTTGTTGTCTAATTTTATAGTAGTGACTATGGGGTCATCTTGGATCATTCAAAAATGATCTTCCTTTAGTCTAATGAAACTAACTCTCTCCAAAATATCCTCATCAAAATTTGTATTAAGAAATAAATAATCATATGGATAGGGAACATGGATATAAGGGATAATGAATCCCTATATGTGCTTTTGAATCATCCCATATGGATCTTAATCTCTATGTGGAATCATGGGGAAATGATAACTCTTGTGATTTTTACCCACCTATAAAAAATGATTCCTCATGGTATAAACCATTTTGCCAATTTTTAAAAAGTGGACAAAATACAAGGATTTCTTCTACTTTGATAAGTACTCTTCAATACTCTACCATAGCTGAAAGGTGATTTCCTATTCAGCTAGGTTGTCAAGTACAAACTTTGGAAGACATAAAGGATTAAATTTAGTCCCATAAATCATGATTATTATGAAATTTGGGTAGAGGAAATAATACCATTTTCTTACCAAGTTCTTTGCAATATTTGTCCCTATCCTAAGCATGGATGAGCCATGAATGGCTTACCAAACTTGTGGATACATGTCTTCAAATATCCTAGCCATATGATTAGTATAGGCATATATATATATATATATATATATATATATATATATATATATATATATAAACTAATAATGGTCATGGATTTTGTTGTTTTCATAGTCTGTGGCTAAAGTCCAAAATTCTCCAAGGTCTTTGTAATAGGTTTCCATGAATACATCAAGTAAATAAGACATCATATAAAAATTGACCAAAGGTGTGGGATGATTGTCCTTGTTGATTATCTACTCTCTAAGTTGGAATCTAATTATCTCACCTAGGGCACACACAGAATTATGGGTGAGCATCATATGTAATAATAAAACCCAGTCTAAATTGACAAAATGGATACTTGGCATACTATAGAGTCAATTGAGGAGTACCATTCCAATATATATTCCCATTTTGAATTTTTCAATAAAAACCACTCCCTTTGGTTTCTTCCCCTTCTAAGTAATGGTTTGGTCTAAAATCAACCACGTAGAGAGTGCCATCTTGAATGAGATTTTTGTATTAAATTGTACCAGTGTATATTTGTCAAAATAAGCATCACATATGCATAAAGATAAATACCTTTAGAATTTAGGTCCCAATATACATGTAACAACTATGTTATTTATGAAGTGATGAAGGAAATCATCCTATGATATTCTTCCTAATAAAAAAAATCTTGTAAAAGGTCGATGTACAACATCACCTCTAGTTTAGCATCATCAAAAAGTAACCTTTGGTGTTTGAAATCTAGTAGTTCCTTGATGAATTATCTATCTATGAATGTCAGATCATCTCCTAATGAAAATACATCCATTGAATTGATTACATCCATTAATCTTGAATAGTTATTGTATATATCCTTAAATATGGTGGCATCAAACACTGTGTCCATGAACTCTATATAATCTTTAATTGAATAAGGGGATGGTGGATTTTCCCCTCTAAATGTCTTAGATGAAGATTCCATTGTAATGTATATGCCCTATGTTGATTGCAGTGTTCTTTTTTGTGTTATGTATGTTATGTAATCAATTCAACTCTGACTTGATTGATGTTTGACTCATAATTCTCTTTGTAGATGGTAGCTAGGGATATTTTATACATAGGATGGCATGAGACTTTAGATGCAAGTTTGTTTGAAAGTAATAAATTTTTTCCTAGAGGGTCATTTTTTGGGAAAATGTCCCAATACAAAAGTCCCAAAGACCTAATTCTCTTTGATATTTTATTTGCAATAAAAAAATGTGAAGGCTCAGTCTCTCAGACATTTTGTCAGCAAAAAAATATCCCACAAACAAAAGTCTCGTGATAAAGATAAATTTATTTCAAGAAAAGTGGTTGAAACAAAAAGCCCAATGAAATAGTTTATGAGACAAATGCCCAAAAAATACAATCATCATGGTATTTTTTTGTGAAATTTGGTGCCCACAAATGCTAAAGGTGAAGCACATTCTTGATAAGTGTCTCATAAGATATTCATGGTGATCCTTATGGGGGATCATGTAATATGGAGTGCCTAGACATTAATTATAAGGGGAGTGGGGTAGATAATTATCTATTAGTAGATAGTTTAAAGTTAAGGAGGGTCAAGGTATAGAAAATTGGCATGTAATAGTATAAAAATATGCCAATGACACTTTTTTTTTGGTAAACAACAACAATGAAAAGGGAAACAAACAATAAAGAAAGGGAAACTATGTATCCCAAATAATATACACTGAAGGGCATTATATTACCTTCATGAATGACTTAAAGGTATCTCTTAAGAGATACCTTTATTCATAAAGGAACCATTAAAGGTATTACAAGGCCCTTCAATTTATCTTGTAAGAGATATCTTGAAAGACAATTTCAATCATGTGAATTTTCAAGGTATCTACTAGGATACCCATTGAAATTATTACAAATTCATGTTTGAAAGTCTCTCCTATGAGATATATTATACCTTACAAAAATGAATTAGGGTAAACTCAAAGATACTAAAAAGACCTTCAAGGTATATCCTTATAGATACCTTGAAATAAAATTCTAATTGTATGCATGTTGAAAGAATGTTAGCAGATTTTCCTAGAAATTCTCCAAGACATGAAAATTATAGGTATAGCTTCACAACAAGAAGTAAAAAATAATAATAATAGCATGAGTGAATTTACACAATATTAAATTTTATACACCAAAACAAATTTAAAGATAAACCAAAATGGCATTAAGAATTATGGATCATAAATAATATAATACAAGATAGAACAAGCTTAAATAAAATAGAGTAAACACTGCACACTATGGATAGGTAAAAGAATATTTGGAAAACAATAATAGAGCTAGTCTATTAATCTATATCACATATCAAAATAATATTAAATTACATCATATCACTATATATATATTTTTACATGGCTCTATCTCTTCACATTATAGCTTTTTAGAATATAAAAAGAAAAGAGTCATGGCATTCTTATATCTACCGCTTGGCTAACAAGGTTGAAGACATCCAAAAGATCAAATAGATGAAAAAATGATACCCTATTTACATATCCTTGCTCCACATCCAACACTTTCATGGACTTAAACTCTTGTTTCATCCTAAGATAAAATCTAAACTCTTATCTTGACTAAATACGGAAAAGATTAGCCTTTCACAAAAGTGGCGATAATCACTCTAGGTTTTCTAGTTTTACATACTTGCCTACCATCCTTTGTAATTTTACATATACTAGAATAACTAGGTGGCCATCTCAGTTAGGAATATTTAACCAACCTATCCCTACTCTAATGCTTATGATTATGTTACAAAGCATAATTTTTTTTCTTAAACTGTAAAGCTTGAACTGTGCATTTACCTACTGTATAGGTTGTAGTTGCCCAGATTATGCCTTTATATCCATCTTTATCTTCTAAAAAATTTCTTAGAGATCCTCTGGTGGAATGAAATTAGGTTCATCTATGATATGCACAATAGCTGGTTCAACCTGTGAGAGTTCATGCTTGAGTGTTTTCCAATTATTAAGTGTTTCCTACACCATGATAAGCAAAATGTATAGTGGAATCTAAATGACCATAAAATTGTGCACATATAATTCTTATACTATGATAAGGAAGTCTCTAGTATTTGATATCTTAAGCTAGATATTTGACACAATATCATCCAACCTATTTATAGTCCTTTGGGATTGAATTATCACAAATGTGTTGTGCATTGTCTCATTCTACCAAACCTAGATCTTCTTCATCATGGTATCCCTAGCTTTTAAAAACTATTAAAATACACCATTCAATGTTTCCCTAGTATCTAATTGATCATTCAATACATATTTAACTTTATCCATTATTACAAACTCTAGTTTAGTAGAATCCAAGATTTGTCAAGGTGTTACTTCTAATGAAGCATTCCTTATGAAATCTACTTAGCCTTATGCATAGTAGCATCTAGAACCTCTACACATTCCTCTATAAGTTCACAAATGCCTTCCATCTAAGTGAAAATAGCCTTCCCTTGGGTGCATAGTTTATGTGTGCTCACCCAATCCTTTATTAGCTGAGTTAGCAATGTAGTGAGTTGTTTATCATCAAACATTACTTAATCACCAAGAACTTGCATGACTAGAGTAGGACAAGAGGAATTAATGAGCTTCCTAGCCTTAGTAATTTGATTTTGTGCTTCTACTTTCTCTTTGTATAGCCAAAAAATAATATGTTCCAATTTTAAAGCCTTTTATGCAATGGATTTTTGGAATGCATCTGCTCCTTCAATTTCCTTAGACAATGGCAATTGCAAAACATCCAAAGACATCTCCATAGAAGTGGAAGAAACCTTCGTGGATCTCATTCAGATAGTGGTATCTTAGGATCCCTCCACTACATATATATTATTTATTTCCATATGATATTATAAGTTCTCCAAAGATTTGGATTCAATAATTGTGACACCTATTCAAACAAAAAACTTTCTCAACTTGACTAGAGGAACAAGTATATCCTTGTGTCTCATTGTGCCCCTAGACTTCACCTATTGGGTAATAATTATTATGGGTGGATCTATAAAAGATACTAAACATTTAAGTATGGTGTTTAAAAGCCTCACTTGATGATGGCTATATTTTTTGTGCATCATTGGTTGTACTGGGCTCCCTTCCTCCATTATATCTACAAATTGTGCAAACAATAAACCAGCTTTTGGATCTTTTTGGAATTTTTTTAATCATAAGTTCATGCTAAGATTCTATAATAATAGATGGAGGGGGTTTTATAATATCAACCAAACATTCACCACTTAACTTATTCCACACTTGGCAAGTGTACACTAATTTATAGAAAAAAAACTTCTCTTCCTCCTTATTGTAGAACTTTTGACCAATATCTTCAATCATGCATTGAAAAACTTCCTATTCATCAACCTAAAACATTATGAGATCATACTCCCAAGCCATCCTAGACACATGTGGGTTATCCAACCAAGACTTGATTTTCCTTGATCTCTTTTTGGTTGATGGTGGTGAGGCTCTCTACGCAAGTCCCTTCCATTTGCATTTTTCTTGTTATGGAGGAGCTATGGACTACTAGGATGAGGCTTGTGGTTGTGTAGCTAGTTATGATTGTTCTTGATTTTATCAGTTTTATTGTGTGACTAGGGATCTCTACCTCCATACTTTAGCTTGTGCTTTAACCGTTGTGATGAAAAAGGGTTCTAGAGTCATAGTTGGCATGGCTAACTCATGCACCTTGATTTGAATACCATTGTACAACTTGGTTACCAATGCATGCTAACCCAAATATTTCATGACATCTTATGAAATTTAAGGGTGAGACCTAATCAAAGATAGAGCCTCAAGAAACCATGTGTTTAACTACCATAGTTGCTCATAATATTTCCCTATCTTAGTCCAAGTGATGATTTCAAGGGTAGTAGTAGGCCAAAAGTCCACATTAACATTAACTTAGCCTAACAAGGACTTCCATTGGGTGAAGCATAATAACAAAACTAGAAATTGATATCAAATTTTTTGAAAGCTTCCTAAAATTACCTTTTCAATATTAGTGGTAAGCTCAGATGCAAGAAACTTAGGCTAATTTAAGTTCTCATTCTTTTTTATCATGTAATACACAATGTCAATTATTCCTTTTGTTGCCTGCTTGGCCTACTTCATATCTACGAAAACCTATTTATAATACACTCTACTAGAATGTGCATTGAAATATCGTCAATGGGGTTAATTGGGATTCCTTTGTGTACCCTAGTATTAAACTTCTCACAAACATATGTATGAATTGGTAGTGTAGTGGACTTGTATGGCAATAAGGATTTTCCATGATTTGAGAGGCATATGGCTCTCATTATGGTCTGTGCATTAATCCAAATGGTGATATCTCTAGAAAAATGAATAGACCCTTGGTTGTATCTACTTAACAAGGTATGAATGACCTCATATAGTTACCCAAATGTAGGTAAATTAATTAACATCTCTACATCAGAACCCCAAAGCTAATGTTGAAGTATAAGAGCTCCTGCTTGTGTACCCGATCGTGTTGATAGGGAAAAGAGAGTAACTTCAACTATTTACATAAAGTCAGATGGACATGGGTATTTTAATTTGGTTTATTGAAGACCTATCCCAATCCCCATTTCCTCCTCTGCATCTATGAGCATGATCAATAACTTTCTCCTATCCATGACTAAACCTGTAATCTATGCTATTTGATTGCTTTATGCTACTAAAATCTGGGTTTAATTTTTTTTACATGGGAGTATATTGAGAGTATATAGTAGAATAATCTTGTTTACCATAGTTTTTAATGTTTTTGTATTGTTACTCCACTTCATTTTACAACTTTCAACATCCAATTTGCTTTTGCCAACCTCTTTAAATACACTGATTACATGTGCATGAGCACTCTTCTTCATATTTAATATTTTGGATTTGATTGTGACCTTTTTTGTCTCATAAATATTTAAATTACCCCATAACATGTGTTATAATACATGTCATTAATCCCAACTTGATTTGCCTCAAACAAGATACAATATTTCAAAATACCATGTCATTAATGGTCTTGCATGATCGTTGGTAGTCCTTTTGCCATTATTGTCTTATCACTGCCACTTTATTAGACATTGATTTAAAAAATTCACAAAAAAATTCTTGATGGGTAGGGTTTACCATCAAATTTAACCTATGTGAGTCCCTATGATCCAATAATTATATGTATCTTATTGGGAGAGAATAAAGAACATAGTTAAAAACTTGAAGCCAATGCTTGGGTTCATCATGGACTCATAATGACTAGGCACACAGGTTAGTGTATCCCAAAAATTTAAGTCTCAGTCCCTTCCACTAAATACACATGTTGTCATGGTGCTCCTCAAGAAATTAGAGAGTTCTTCTTTAAATAAAAGGTGTACCATTAGTTGAGGGAAGTGGGCCTCATTTTTAACAAGAATTTTAGAGGCATTTTGGAGGGAGACACCATCACCATAGTGATTCTTACACATCCCTAAGATTTTATACATTAAGTTAAATCTATTAGTCTCTAAGTAAATGGGATGGAAACACTTGGCATAATCATGAGGATTCATTCACCTAGTGAACTTGAAATATTTTTTGAGTGTTTAAATGTCATGGGTTCATGGGTGTATGCCACATGTCCTTTACTATTGAAAATTGAAGCCTTAATATTATTGTCATGGGCATGATTAAAGGTATTATAAGGCCCTTCAAGGTATCACCTAGTGCTACCTTCAAACCATATGCATGTTTGAAAGGTATCTCCTAAGTGATACCTTCAAACTTCTGGGTCCAAAACAGAGGTTTAAATCACATACAAGAACCCAAAATATAATAAGCTAATCATTTTCCATAATTTTTCTCAAAACCACCATTAATAAATATAATTTTGTATTGTAATAAAATACATGGATGAATATTGATTTAATTAGGTATTTTTATCTACACGGCTATTCCACTCTGATGCATGTCTGAAATGTATCTCCTAGGAGATACCTTCAAAGTATGATGAAGCAAGAATTAAAGTATGTAGTATATGATATTAAAATCTATTATTTTTATGGATTGACATAGGCCATATCATTAAAAAATGTTATACATTGCCCTTTTAATATTTTTTAGGTTTTAACATATCTCCATGCTTATGTTATGCTATAAATATAGCTTTATCTCATACATACAGGTATAAATTGGACTAATTTTATAAATAATATGACTGCCAAATCTTATCATTTATTTTTCAAATGTCTAGGCTAAAAAATAATATGTCAATAGCTTTCCAATGTGGAGACTATGTTTCTCTCATAAATAATGGTAAGGTCATTGGTGAAGGAAGAATACACAAAGTGGAAAGTCCAGATGATGAATCTCTAGAACCCATAAATCTCACTTCCACATGCCACAATGAGGAAATACCTATTGAATGTGTAAGTGTTAATGTGACTAAATATTTTGATCTAACTCTACCACTTCCATTTCCTAAATCTTTTGTGGATAATTTGGGGGATGTAGTTGATAGTTTTACTACATGGAGAACAATAATTATGCAACATGTCATAGATAATGACATGGAACAAAGATAAAATAATGTGAGTTAAATTCTACATATACAACTATTGCAACAAGAAAACCCTTGCTTGGACTAGTTTATTTGATATATCAATGATTCTACCATATTTTAAATCCTAAGAAAAAAATTTCTTGGGAAAAGGGTATATTTGTTGCATAAATGTACAAATCTTGCAAATGATGAAAAAATTACTTTTGGTTTTGTTGAATTTGCACAACCATGGGAGATTTTTGGTTGCATTCATATCCCATTATTAGAAAGTGGATTTTTAATTTACATAAGGCATGTTATACAACATTATGATACTTTTAGTACAGAGGTAACTGAAACATCTATCATTAGATGGCCTTTCAACAAAATAGTGGATATTGAGAATTGTAGAGCAATCAATTTACCATACATGACACCAAAGGAGACAAAAATTGGAAAATTTTTGGATGTAGTGGGTAATGAAGTAACTCATTTCTTGAAATTCCTATCACAAAGGCATCCAAAAAAAATAGCTTGTGCCTATAAATACTTAGGCCGAAAAAGATGTCAATGAAACACTTCATTAAACCAAGTGGAGTTTGATGAAAGAATAGATAGTGAGATTTCAAAAATGTATGCAGATAAATGTTGCACCAAAAAATGTTTTTATTCAAGATTATCATTTGAGATTATAAAATCTACAAAGATAAATTTACTTGATTCCACCATAACAGATAGGAGGCAACATGTCTTGGATGCCCTTTTACCAGTTTGTTTAAGAAAAATAAAAACAAAAATAACATTGAATTTCAAGGTATAGAGATCTATTTGGAAGATTAGATTAAAATATATGGATTGAAGAGAAGTATCTTTTTTGACATTCAAAATTGTCATAAAAATGGGAAATGAAATGCATTCCATGTAGGAAGATTTGAACAAAATCCACATAAGAAGACAATGGTAGGTAAAGATTTGTTAGACCAATTAGTGGATGAATTTGCATATGTTTCTCCATGACTAACATGCTAGGTAGATATAGATGGCTCATGAGAAAATGTTCAACACCTTTTATCATCTTTCACTTAAGAATTTATGAGGCACCACATCAATGCATAATTAATAGATATGGAATATGAGCCAATATCCTAGCCAAAATTCAATAACATGTGGAGAACTAATTTGCATGATGTACCATTGACACATCTGATGACTTCACTAGGTGAAAAACATGCATCTTGTTGATTCAATAGAAATTCTCTAGGTCCCTCTCTAGAGATTAGAAAGAGCACATCGATTAACAATTTGTGATATACTCAAATCAAATACTTTTTGCAAGACAAATATATTACACACATACATGATTGTTAGAGTAATACCCTAAATACTGCCTCAATGTCATTCATGATAAGGTAGAATGTCAAAAAATATTTGTGCCAAGGATAGTGACATAAATCAAAGTAATTGCTGATAGAATATTAGAGTTGTCAATGTCAGGGATTATAAGACATGGTCATGGTGCAGGAAGATATGGGCATTTTTTACCATATGTTCTTAGAGGGTCAAACTCTACTATCACCTCATTGAATAAGTGCTTTAGGGATATGGAAATAAAAATGACATATACTTATGGATCTTTACTATATAAAATTGGAACTTTAAAAATATCCATTGTATGATGCACCTTTGTTTAACAACTACTACCTTGAATTCAAGAAATATAGAGAAGAAATAAATCAATTGGTGCCTTCAAGAAAATTCCTTCTAGGCTATACCCTCAACTAGATAACTATTGTGGGGATAATAAGAATAGGGAATTTCATCCATAATTATGTTTAAAAATTTTCAAACCTTATATGGAACTAATTTTACATTTACAAATTCATTAAATCATGTTTATTTATAGGTATGTGTTACAATATTTATCTATGCTTGTATATAAAGGTGTCTTCCTCAATGTCAAGGTTGGATTTCTCCTTGTAGGACATACCCATGAGGACATCAACAACACATTTAGAAATATATTTGAATGCATAAAGAGGAAATATGTATGGAGTATGGTAGATATGATGGACACTTATATGATGTGTGAAAATACAAGAAACTTCATGCCATATTTGATTGAAGAGGTAGTGGATTTCAAAGAGTATGTTAATAGTTACCATCTAAAGGGAAGAAATGAAATAGTAGGATTGAAAAAAGGTCAATAATTTTTTATACACATGGGGTAAGGCCAACCTATTATGCATTTAAAAAATTCTGTAAGTGATAGAAATTGCCCCTCTGATTACATTATGAGGAATAAAAGAAAAAGGTGAGCCAAATGTTCTAGAAGGTAATCTGACAAAAATATATTTCAAAGACATGAAAAATAGATAAATGTCTAAAGATTCCATTGTTGAAAAGAATTAGATATAAGTAAAAAAAATAGTGAAAAATAAAATAAATATAACTTGAATAAGTATGTACAACAATTCAATAAATTTGGTTTGACCAGAAATAGTAAGTGGAAAGATCTAGCATATTACTTCCAAAAAGTCCATGACATAATGAAAGAAAACATGTTCCCTTTTGAAGTTGAGTGCACAAGAAATTTTTGGCCTAGAAATCACCATGGCATACCCTTACATAGAGATATGCACAAAATGGTTCATAACAGGACCCTTGATTTTGGAGTGGCATGTATAGATACATATGTTGGTCCAAGAAGTAGAAGAATAAAAATTACATTTGATCCAACTCAAGATGTGAAAATTAGAGATATGTTATTTATCAGACCTGAAGATTCTATAAGAATGGAATACACTATATGGATTATTAGAACTAAAATAAATATTAAGATACTACAAAAAAATGGGGATATATAATGAATGGTCAATGTAGCCTAGTTCATCCTAGTTCATGTAGGCAAAAAAGATACAGAAGAAGCACAAATTTATTCAAGTTGATTGGATAAGAAATAGAAACCAGACCAAAATGACACATCTTTACCATCCATACTCATAGATACTATCATCTATGCTTGGAAACCAAATAAAAATTGGAGAGGTCATAAACTTGTTCTCACTGATTTTTTTTAAAGGCATTGTAACAGACTATTTGAATGCATCGTCTCACTAGTCACTAACAAAAATGGTGATAAAAGGATTGGGAAATTTGAAATGGTGTTTCCTTATTTTTGGAATGAGAAATATGAATGTTTTTTTTTTTAAATTTAGTCCATTTTTTGATAATGTTTAATGTTTTATTATTTTATTTATTTATAGTGGTACTTCACATTTTAGGTCTTAAAAAATACACTTCAATATTTGAGTTTTATATTTGCTACTATGATAATTCAATATTTTGGTAAATATGCATCTATTTAATAGCATTTGAATATTAGAATGTCCACTTCACATTTTTGTATCTTTCAAAATGGTCTTTGTAAAATGGTATTTGTAATTTTCACATCTAATAATTTATTTGTAATTTTCACATCTGATAATTTACACTTTGGCTTTTATATTTTGTAAAATACACTTCAGTATTCCCATGTATGTGAAAAGGTTTTCAGGGTTTACACCTTAGAATATCCCACTTACACGTAAAAAATTGTTCTTTAGAATTTTTTTATCGACAAATGTTATTTTTATTTTTAGTTTTTCAAATTAAACTTTGTAAAATAACTTGAGATTGTGTCATGTGGCACAATCTTGGTGACTTGGCTATGCAGAAGGATGACCAGTCCAAACAAAAATATCAAATAATATGAGCACATGAGATTATAACATACATCAAAATTTTAGAAACTTTAATATGTGGGATATTATATCAATAATATAATAATATAACACTCATGATTGACATGTATTAGGTACACAAATATGAGATTAACTTTGACAGTCACGAGGACGTCACCCGAATCAGATTAAATAGATAGTTTATGATCTAATCAACTAATGATATTTGGCATCCCAATCATCCCATGTGTAAAACACATATATCTCAAGCACCCAATTAATGTATGAATTATTTTTCCTTTATAAATAAACCACCAAGTCTTGTTATCTTTAAAGGCATGGTCTGTGAACTAGTTTGAATGGCCACATAATTTGGACTTATTGAGAATATATAATATAAATGTGATTTATTTATAATAAGTCTAAGTAATTATTGATGAAGTCTAATTTATTTATGATATTTTTCAACTACTAATTATTTATTATCATTTTAAATAATTTAAACTTACCATAAATACATTAGACAAATGTGATTTATTTGTAATAAGTCCAGCTTAATCTCGATACAGTCCAATTTAATCTTGATACAATATAATTTATTTATAATAGTTTTCAAAAATTTAGACTATTTATAAGTAAAAATTATATGAAATAGTCCTTTAAAACACTTTCTAGGCCAAACTACCCCTCTTGAATGCATCTTAAGTGATATTTTATCCATCAGGTTAAAGATAGGGTTTTAGGAGGGTTTTAAACTATTTTGCTTCTTAGCAATGGTTCATAAAAAATATACTTTAAACTACCAAAAAAATGTCATTGATACTAATTTTATGACCCTAATCAACTACCCATATCTCCTTGGGGTACCATACAATGTATTCGTATAGATGTGAGCATTTAATGTTAGCCCTCAAGCTCCTTGAATGCATTACAAACTCCTCTATCATAGTTTTAGGCCAAAAGTGACCCCTCTATGTAGTTATATATATAATGATGGATTAAATCAACCTTATACCTCCCATTTAAGTTTATCAATTAGGTTTTAATGGTTCCATGATCATGTGAATGAATCTAAACCCTTATAAGGCTCAAGTCTAGTTCTAGCCCTAACAAGCCTAACTATATTTCATGATCTAAAAACTCCTCTAAATGATTTATTAGTACTATAGAGTATATTAAATATTTTTTCACATATAAATAAACATTTCACATCATTAAAAAATTCTTTAATACACTTCCATCTCATTTATCTCTCATTCACATACCTTGCCTATAGTCTAGACTGTTTGGGAGTGCCCTTTATTTGAGATAAAATAGAGGGAATATCCCTTATTTTAATTTCCAAAGTGGATTCATTAGGTATTATATTAGGTAAAGGGGACATTCTAAACCAAAATTAATTGTTAGATAACACCCATAGGCCACTCAATTTTTCAAATCCATCAAAATTGGCTCATAAGACTTCACTGTGTAAGCACTTTGAACATGATTGGAGGTTGAAGTTTGAAATTTAGTATCTATCCTATTTACTTGATATAATAATCACATAATATGTATATAAAAATTATGATATTACTCTCACTCATATTCATCCATCCACGTCTTTGAAAACTCTCCAAGCTCCCACTTTTCACTAACCTACACTAGTTTAAGACTGTGTTGATTATAACACCTATAAGTGATGATTAGGGATAGTTCAAAGGACTATCTGTAGATGTTAATTTATGATTTATCACCTAATTTCTTCATATTTATCTTTCTAATATCATTAGATCACTTTCATTCTAAGTGAACATCTAGACTTGCAGACCATACTTCTTGTTTAACACCATCAACACTATGTGTCTATAGCCAGGTTGTAGATACTCCATTTGAGAAACCATAGTATCTTCCTGTAGGTTACGACCTATGTCAAAGCATTTTTCTATAAATTTTATGACTGGAATTTAGCTCCTAGTGTCATATATTATTCAAATGGAGTCACGTTATATTAAAATCATGCTTCCATTATGTCATTATTATATTAGGTTGCTTTTGATCATCTAACACAGTATTCACTAAGTATTTCAGGCTAGAACTTGTTTAAGTTAGAATCTTGGAAAACATTACTCTCCCTTATTTAAACAACCACTTTATTGAGTTAAGTCATTTAACCTATGCTTTGGATACATTATAGAAACACTTAAGCCTATCCAGACCTCAAAACATTCAACTATGAGATGACTCCTTATGAGGCAAGATTCCCTTTTTGGAAAGATTAAGGTAAGTTATCCTCAAATGCAACTTTCTTAGCTGTGGTCATCGACTTAGGTCTATTTTCCATTTTTTGACTTCAAAACTATCACAATGGTACTCTTAATGCTCTTAGACCTCAATTAAGTTTCAAATAAGTTCAAACATCTTCATTCAATACTCCTTAAACCTCTATTGGAGTTACCTATAGGTGTCACTATAGATTGCCTATAGATGAAGGCATGGTATATGGTTGTATGTGTTGAATTGGTTGTTATAACCAATATTTAACCCTTGGGATATATAAAACTCATTATTTTCACCTTAGGAGACTTATAAAAACTTTTAAACCCTGTCTGCTCTTCAATCATGACTAGTCAAGGCTTCTATTCACTTGATTGTACGTGATAGTCACAGAAAAATTGACTATGTAATTCTAAATATGCTTTACTCTATCAGCCATGGCTACTTGAGACTGATATTTGAAAGGAGAGATGATAAAAATGATTATATAGGTTTGAGATAACATACTAACTTTGTCTTGAAGACCATTTTAGGAGGAAGAAAACATTGTTACTATGAAAACATGTTTACAAACTAGTAATGAAGTCACTCACTAGAAAATAGAGATGTTTATGCCAACTCCTTCACACCACACACATCAAATAAATTTATAATCACATGATAAACGTGATCATTCTCTTTGGGATCATGTACACCACCTGGTTTGGCAAAAATATGTAAATAGAGAAGAAAATTGAAGGCTATGGGTATGAACAGGCAGAAAAGAATAACCAACGTTCATAGAGGACAAGTAACCAAAATTTAAACTCTTTTCATGAATTTTAATTACACAAATAGTAATATCATCCTACAAAATCATTTTATCCAACTCACCTCCTCCTATCCATACCATGCAAAGATCGATTGACTATTTCTGTTTGTCTAGGAGAGTGATGGAAAGATATAAAGGTTTTTTTTCCATTTTCAAGTCTATAAAAGATTCCAAAACATGGAATTTAGTTTAGGGGACTTGAAAAGTAACTTTAGAAGTCTTCACATGTGCATAAACTATTGTATAGGTTGTATAATAATTGAAAATTGCCTAAACTACTTGGTCTTCTTGCTTTGAACATTGCACTTGTAATTATTAGTCTAATATTACCATATCTGATATGAATATAAAATTTAGGACATTAAATATTATTTTGAAAAAAATTTACTCTATTGAAAACCCATTTAGGTTCAATGAATGACCCAAAAGTGATCCCTAGATGACATTATACAAACTATACAACTATGACAAAACTAAAACACATTAGAAATAACCTCATTAAGGCCATGATACACTTTTTACACCCTAATATACCCCAATAACAAGTTTGAATATATATGTGGTTAACCTAATTTGACTAGTGGTCAAATTAGTTAATAGTTATCTCACCTTAAAAGGATAATATAACTATATAAACTATGATTGTAACCATGTAATATATAAAGAACATGTCTTGGTAGGTATAATCATTAAAGAACACATAACCAATATTATCACATGTAGGCATAAAATTCATGATAAATATCATGACAACATCTACATAGTAACATTACAAGCTCAACATGTAAACAAGCACACATATAAGAGAACTCAAAATCAAGTCAAAAGACAATGGTCTAGGGACACCTCAAACAAGGTTCATGTTTAAATGCCTCACAATTGAAGGGACATGACATAGTCAAATTTACATAAAGGTAAGGATGACATATCCAAATGTCCATAAAATAAACCATGACATATGTAAATGTCAAAAAAAACATACATAAGCACGGGGGCCATAAGTAAAGGAGCATATTCAAATGCTCAAACAATGAAGAAAATATCAAGGCAATACATTCAAGGAAGTGCATTAAGAATATCATAACCAACCAACATAAACATGTCATAGTATCCCATGGACTAAATATGTTAGGAAAAAATGTCAAGTGTATACCATATCAAGTACCTTTTTAAAGATATAATCATGAAAAATAGGCATGTGTAAGTGTGTATTTAAGCTCAAACATGATAATTTAGAGTGATCATAGAATCATATAACATGTGTGTATTAATATAAAATAAGGGGATGCCACCAATGTCTATGTGACATGAGTAGAGGGAAAGCCTAACATCCAAAAATTGGAGTAGATCATGTATCTATGTATGCTTGTATCACACTCAACTATAAGTGTGACACATGTGTGTATGTATAAGTAATTGAATATGCCATTCATTGACATGAAACTAACACATATGTGCCAAGGAGCCAATAAAACATGTAGGTTCCAAAAATATTGTTTTAGATTTTTGAATATTTTTTATTTTTTGGTGTTTTTAAATGTTTTGAAGAGGAAAGATCATCCTATGATGCCATCTAATGGATGTTTATATATGTCTCACCCTATGAACATTATGACCTTAAGTTAGATATTTTTCATTATTTACATCATGATTAGATAGGTTAAAAAGGTACATAACATGTTCATTCTCTTTGAATGTGTATTAAAATAAGTAATGTTATCATTTAGAATATGTATTAATTTTCCTTTATGGGAAAGGGAAATTCCTTGATGATTTGGATCAATTTTTACTTCTATTTGGTATAAATAAAGAGTACCTAGGCTAAATTTATATGGAGATGTGGTTATCATAACCCAAACCCATTTTTGAATTAATTTATGACCACAAGCAATTCGTATTATTATGTTTCCCAAGGAGTCTTTCCAACCTCTTTTGTTTTATAAGTTTCCTAGATCAAAGCTAATTTATTGTAAGTGTCTTACATTGTAAGTAGGTTTTTCTTGTTTAGAATCAATATGGTTGTGCCAAAAATAAGCACTACCCATGTATAATGTAATTTTTAAACCTTGTTGGCATGGACACTCTTTGTATTGTTCACTTTGAGATTCTTGCATAAGATATGGACCTTGTATTGGTCCCATGTTAAGTATCATTTATAAACTAGTCATACAAAGATTGGGGATACCACATTTTTGTTCATAATGTTCCTTAGGTAAGAAATATCCATATTTTGTGTGAGGTATAATGTATTTAGAGGGAGATATGTTGAGTTCCACTCAATAAGTAATTATTAAGGAGGCATATCTATGCACATCATTATATAAATTGGTAAATGACTGATATTGTTTGTGTAATGATATTTCCTTTAATGGGGAAATAAGGCCTCTACTAAAGCTAAATTTTAATTTGAAATCTGAGGGTATAAATGCTAGTTCATATGATGTAACTTTGAACCAAATATTATAATCTTGAAGGGATTCCTCATCATGTTGTTTAAAATTGTGAGAATGTTATAGTGTAAATTTTGACACCTTGTGGATATTAAAATCCATGAAGAATTCATCTTTAAATTGTAAAAAAATTGTTAAGTAACCCTTTGGTAAATTATAGAACTAATTTTGAGCCTCATCAAAAATGCTTAAATGGAAAAAAATTATCATCTTGTGCCCATTGACCAAAATAATGTACATAGTTAATCATGTGGTCGAATGGGTCCTTATGTCTCAAAATGATTGGTAACTCTAGTAATTCAAAATATTATGTACAAGGATATTCAAGTTTAAATTTTTCAATAGGTTGATTATTGAATGAGGTTACATGTGAATTATCATTATGGTAATAAATTTGCAGTTGAAGTATATAAACTTGGTTTTGAAGATCTCCAATATTGGTAATCATGGACAATAAATATTCTATGGGAATAATGGTGTTTTTCATGGGTGTTATCATTGGTTCCAACCTACCACCTTTTCTAAATCTAGACATATGAGTATCATCACCCTCATGTATAACAAGTTCAATTTCATGATCACTAAATTTAGGACATTTTGGTAATGGTATGCGATCTCTTAATTTTGGTACATTTGGTATAGAATTTGAATAAATTGTATCATCTTAAGAATTTGTTTCATTTTCCTTTGCTAAGGATATACCAATTTTATCTTGGGAAAACTTTGGCAAGGACACCTTTTTTGATATAGAATTTGTTTTAAATGAAGGTAGGAAAAAACCATCACCCTTGAATAGAGGGATATTATTTGGGAATGTAGGAATTTTGGAGATTTTAATTAGTTTATTTGAAGACATGCCCCCCTTATTAGCTATTTTTAAATCAACCATAATCTCTTTATGTAATTGTCATAATTTTTAACGATCAAAATAAGGAATCTCTTGGTCATATATACCCACTTTTTTTGGTAAAGTGTACATGTTTAGTTGACTTGAATAGTTGGTGACTCAAGGATGTTTTTGAAAACCCCAACCCTTGCCTATTTATATTTTTATGTTTAAGAGATATAAGGTGGGTTATACGTTTCTCATTTTTTCCCAATCCTTGGACTTGGTATCCATAATTTTACAAGTATCAAATTCCAAAGTCATCTAATGGTGGTATAGTAAGTATGCCTAAAGTAATTTATCTTCTTTAAGATAGATCAACTCATATATTGAAGTGGTGGGAGCATGGACCTAATTAGAGGTATAATATCTACCACCATTCAAGGCTTTGGATATTAGATACTTTAGAAATTATAAGGATGCAAGAATAATTAATTTTTACCCCTTATTTGATAGAAAATTAGAGAGTTTCATAGTCATAGTAATCAAAAAAATCAATGTCATCCATGATAAGAGTTATGAAGTAGATAAAGATTATTATAAATTAGGGAATAAGCATCCTGTAGGGTATGCTTAAGAAGAATGCCATTCAAATATTAGGTTCACCAAATGTTTAACCCTAAAATTTAGATCTAAGGTGATCTTATTATTAAAATCAGATTTTTATTAAAGGGATATATATAAATGAAATGGCATAAGGGTGATAATTAGATCTATAGTAGGCCAATTAGATGTTAAACTTAGATATAAGCACACACTAAATTTATTATGCTAAGATAGTGTAAATATGGAAATTAAAACTATGTTAGATATGGAAATGACAAATAAGTAATGTATTTAGCTTGTGATGATGATAATATAGTTATGGATTTAGAACATGTAAAAAGAAATCTAGAAGGAGATTCTAGAATAGTCGTTAGATTCTTAATCTGACACTTCTAGAGATCTTGATAGTAATGTTAGCCTAGGATGGTTACATTGATACTGTTGTTTGGGTTTGATGTAAGTGTCATGTACATAATTCTTATTGGAAAAGGATGTAACTACCTAGATGCTTCTATATTTTTCTTTACCTTCACTCTGGTAAATTTAGATCTGGGTCATGGACTATCGCTCCTTGCAAAATGAAAAAAACCTAGTTCTCCATCTCCATAGTGACCATGGGAAAAATTGGTTAATAGGCATATGGTGTCAAGGTGACCTAAAATATCCCACTATCAGGTGTTGCCTACATAGCTAATACTCTATAAGAGGGCATCAAAATCATGTAGTTATCCCCTACATGTTGTCTTATGTGTGAATTATTTTCAATCAATCTTTCACCCTAGAGATGGCTATTCAAGCCTACTCTATACTGAGAGAAACATTGGATTACCTCTAGTCCTATGGGTTTCCTATAATAGAGGTAAACCTCTAGGTTTAAGGACTAGCTCCATAGATTAGTGTTAAATAGATTATCACCTACACTAATTTCTTGATTGAATGAAAAGGGATAGAAATAAACATGAAATTAAAATATTCTAATGAGGTGATACACCAAAAATATGTCCACTAGATTAACATATAATTGCACTATGAAAATTGACTCATAATACTAATCTCAACATCTTAGATTGATCTAACATAAGGATTTCAAACATGAAGGTGATATGCATTGCACTAATCAAGGTGAGTAAACAAAAGGTTAGATTTTAGACATTAATACTACTCTTTTACATTTAGAGATAGGCAAATACACTTAAATACACTTCATGCAACCTGTTAGAGTGAGGACTACTTGCATAAAAAATGGAAAAGTAAAGAGAAGGTAAGGATAAATACTTATCACTTGACATTCCACTATGCCCCACTTTACACACTTAAACAAGTTTATGAGATCAAAACCAGATTATAAATATTTATTTCAAAGGTAAATACAATATTCAAACCAATAGGGCTTTGCCATACTAGGTGTGGATTCTTTAAAAAAATCTAAAATGGATTTTATTTATAGAGCATGTGAGAGGAGAGAGAAGAAGGGAAGTCGAAAGGTCATAAAGCTAAGTTTCAAGCTATGATATCTAGTTACATTATAGGATAATGGAGTGGAGAATAGGCCATGAAGGTATTTTTGTAAAAGTGTCCATTTGAAGCATGAAAAAATCCTCAAACTAGTTTAAAGACCTCAAATAGCCCTCTTGAAATTGCCTTCATGATGAAGCATCTATAGACATCCAATTCCTAACACCATTTGTGTTAAAATTGTTAATATTACTCAAATTGCACTCAAATGCACATTTTAGGTCAAAATCCATGAAATGTGCTAAATGGTTCAAAAATTTTATTTACAAGTGCTAATTTAGGTAAAAGTATCCATAAATAGGGTGATGTATTTTATGGGCCATCTAACTTTGATCACGTCATTTTGAGTCAAAATGACAATTTTGCCATTTAGTTCTTTGGATCACTCTTTTTTTCTAATTAATTGGTACATATCATGTACCTTTATTATTTAGTATTGGAAACATCCTAAATGGGAATATAGCTCCAATGCATCAAACATTGCCTTTCAGTTCCTCTCCAATCAAATTATGACCCAGTAATATGAATTTTTAGCCATTTTGATTAATTGAGGGCCAATTTTCAAATAATTTCACAAATGTTGATTAACCTTGCTTAAGGCTAACTAATCTAAATCAAGAGCTTAATTGAATTTTCCATGAGATTTGTTGAATATTTCTTTTTGAAAATTGATTCCTATTAATTGTATCATCAAGGGACATCATTTCTTGGGAAGACATCCCTAGACCATAAATGCCACAAATATTAGGATTATGGGTTACCCATGCCTAGTTAATGCCTCCCATACCTCTTCAATGCCCCTTATTCTAAGGTCATGATGAGGATAATTATGAATTTAATTCTAAATATTAGGATTATCCATGGCCACACATCTCAATCTTGAGATGGATGGTCATGGTTGATCCTAACCAATCTCAAAAATCTATAAATAGAGATGCTATGGACATTAATTTTAAACTTGAATATTGTAAAGTTATAATGTTAAATTATTTCCACAAGGTCTTGCATTTGATCATTGATTTTGCTTGCAAGCTTCATTGATAGGATAGTTTAGTGATTTGGAATCAAGATCCTAGGTTTTATGGAGTGTTCTTGAGGCATTGGAGGAACTAACCACCATTGTTGACAAAGACAAGGATGCTTGATGAGGAGAGAAAATGTTTTTGAGCCACATAGGTATGGTGAATCCATTTGGGAAGGTAATATGATGTTAACTTATTTCATTTGTTTCTTTTTATCCTTTGTAATTCCCATAGGAATAGATAGGCTTGGTTGGTTAGTTCTTTATGCATGTTTCATTACTTATGGAATAATGCTTGATTAAATTAATTTGTAATCTTGTCTACATCTTGGCATGATCAATGGGACAAAATGCATCTCACACCTGAAGAATATCATTTTTCAAATTTAAAACATTCATTTGGACCCTTAAAACTCTTGAAAATTGAATTTATAACTTTATTTTGCCATTTTTGTTTGCCACAGTTTTACACAGTAACCGATGTCGACAAGTAATACCAACATCAGTTACCTAGCTTAACCGATGTCAATTAGTAAAACTAACATGAGTTAGATATTGATTAGCTAAAGTAACTGTCATTAGTTGTAATAACTGATGTTGGTCACTGTATTTTTCTTAAAACACAAACCCAAGAGCTATTTTTCCAAAGTTCAATATTTCAAGTTAAAAAGAGCTTCAAAGCTAAAGGACATGCTAACATTTTTGCTATAGGACCAAGATTGATATTTTCTCAAAACATGTTTGAATCACTTTGCATACTTAAAAATCAATTAAGAACTTTGTTTTGGTGTTTAGCAAAAAAATTAGATGTTTTGGTGAATGTTTTCAAAGTTTGTAACTAAGACCAAGGGGTCAAATGAACACCACCAAATATTTCATTTGGGCTTAAAATTGAACACACTTGTCAATTCTTGTTTGAAATGGTTATATACTTAGGTTTTTTTGGCAAAAAGAAGAATGTTGCATGTATGCTCTTCCATTTATCCACTTTAGGGAACCCTTGAAATCAAAAGCATCATTTCTATTACAAATAGCCTAGTCCAAGGCCTAAAAAGAATGTCACCTAAATCACTACCCAAAAACTCACCAAAGTTTGGGTGATCTTTAAAATGACCCTAAAGTCTTTCTAGTCTATGCTTTCTTTATTTTCATGTAAACTTAGATTGTGATGGGGATGTCATTACCTCCTGTGAGTTCTTTAAGGAAGCTTTGACCTAAGGTTTCACCTCCTAACATTGACTTCATTTGAAACCTTTAGAGTTGCACATGGGACGTATCTGCATTTGGACATCACACTACACTGAGTGACTAGTAGGATGTAGTGGTTGTAAAAAAGACTAGACCTTTTTATAACTAGCCAATGGCATGGTCACCTAATTTATATGATTATCTTTACATTGTTTGACGTGAAAGTCATTAGGTAATTGATTCCCCTAGAACAATTGAAACCTTGCTAGTTTAGTAGACCCCACTTTACCATACCATATCATTTTAGACTTAAGATGTTGGTTTTTTGTCATTAGCTCACTTGGTCTTGATTTGTGTCTAAAACTGCTTGTTAACTCAAAAGAACTTAACCAAATCACATTGTCTTCAATTTTATTGAGCAAGGGAGGTGTTACGTTGTCCAAATGGAAAATTCACCTTTCCCTTTTTTAAATTATTATTAAAATCTTTGTGTCATGTCATCCACTTTGGCACAGTCATGCTGCCCAATTGAGTCTAGATCTTTTACCCAATTTTTTAAAATCCTTCATTTATAATCCACATTCAAAATTGAACCTTTCTAAGTTCTAAGGGTTGGTGTGTCAAAGTGGGTTCACCATTTGTGCACTAGGATTATTTCAACTTGGGTTCAATTTTCAATTTGGATTGAAGTTTGTTTATTAAGACTCAAAATCATATATCATCTTGGTGGGCTCAAGTCATCTTGTGTATTTCTCACGCTTTGAGTCCTATAACATATTTTATCCTACTGGAATCATGTGGTGAAGTTATGCTACCTATTTGGTCCTAGCTTTATACTTAGTTATTCACATATGTTTTTACATCTTGAGATGCTTAGTTCATTTTATCTTCTTCATAATCTAGAGAGCTTTCCTCTAAACTTCTAGGGTCAACTTGTCAAATTTGAAACTAGATTTTATAGTACAAGCATATCACAAAGATCTAGGATTTGATGTACTAGTTTTCACCTTAGGTCTTTGAGTTAACTTACTCTTTTCTAATCTATATGATTTACACTTTAATAAAGGTTAAGTAAACTCATGAATTAAATCTTCTAAATTATGTGTGGTTTCATACCACCCTCCCTTATAGTCTCATTGGTACCTTGGTTATTTATTTAAAAAGAGATCCAAAACATACTTTGATTGGTTGCTGAAGTATTGGTCTAAAGTAAGTCAAACACACAAAACAACTCTTTTTAAACATGACTCAAAGGTTCACTCATAGTAGGGTCTCTTATGGTCTTCATTATGAAGATGAGAAATTTTATGATGGTCAAGATAACCTTGTTGTTTTTTATGATATCCTTGCAATAGTAAGATCTAAAGATGATTACAATGGATATCAACCCCAAGAAGATCAAGATGAAGTCCTTAGATTGATAGAATCAGGTGCTAGACTACCTTCTGTCTTTCCTATAGAATAGTTACATACCTTAGTTAGAGAAGGAGAATAATGATGGAAAGAGAAATATTTTACACAAATGAACATACCTTCTTCCTCTAAAAAAGGAAAGGAAATACAAACAGATTCAAAACCCACAAATTTGGATCTTCTAGCTAAGATCAAGATAATAAGTCAATGATATGCAGATCATCTTGTCACAGACTTAACTGACTCCCTAGTTTCCACTTCAATTCATAATAATGATTCAAAATAATAAGGATATGTGGTCAAAAGTACCCAACAAATATTGGATGAGGACATTAGCATAGTAAATCAAAGTAATCTAAATGAATAGTTAAAGTCACAAAAAACTTTACAAAGTGTTCCATTTGATACAAAACATACATTATTCAATCATCAAGAACCTCTTATTACTTTACAAACTCAGAAACCCAAACATTCAATTCGAATTGAGGAAATACCTTAGGACAATTTGGCTAGTTCTTTTCAACCAACCCAAAGATTGGTAAATAAACATAGAAATTTCCAAAATCAATAAAGAGCAAAATAACCAAATTCATGGAATGTTTTACAATCTAAGAATAAATGGCCTATGTTATCAACTCAAGAAGAAAATTAGAACCAAATCATGGATCAAAAGGTATAAGCTCCCTATAGATCCACACAAAACTAGGGGCACATTCCACCCCAACAATAAAGAAACTAGGGGCACATTCCACCCCAACAATAACAAAACTAGGGACATATTCCACCCCAACAACAACAAAACTAGGTGCACATTCCACCCCAAAAACAATGAAACCAGGGGCACATTCCACCCTAATAACATTTTATCCAATCGACAAATGAACAAAACATGCAAGAATGGAATTTTATGAATAAAATTGTCCAAAGATTGGAGATGAATAATAGAGTCAAAAAGTACAAATTTGATGAAATATGCCCATATCCATTTGACTTATCTATTCTCCAAACCCCCTTTCCACCTCATTTTGAGGCACCCAGATTTGAAAAATATAAAGGGAAAGGAGATCCATGTGAACACATACAATCATTCTTTATCTTATGTCAAGAGGTTACTTATAGTAGCGAGTACTTACTATGACTATTTCTATGAAGTTTAGTGAGACAAGCTCTTGATTGGCTACTTAAACTACCCAAGGGATCAGTTGTAGATTGGAATGACTTATCAAAAAAAATTGTTAACCATTTCTCATATAACATAGAACATGAATTTACTATTGTTGACTTATGTAAAGCCAAAAAACATGATGGTGAAATTTTCACTATATATCTGCAAAGGTGGAGAGTATTGGTAGGCCACTTTCAACACAATTTACTAGACAAATGGTTGGTTGATATCTTTGCACAGAATTTGCATCCTAAGGTTGTGCATAATATATGGTTAGCTTGTGCTAACTCAATTGAAGAAATTATTGACAAAGGAGTGCAGATTGAGAAGGCTCTTATTGCTAAGGGCCTTGTTAATATTTTTACACAAGGTCAAGTGTCTAATTAGGCTAAATCACTGGCTCAAATAGTTATGTAAGATAATCTTAAGGGATTCAATAAAAATAAGAGCATGGTTGGAAATGGGGTGACAAAAAAAAGACATGTACAAATGGTACATGCTATGCCTCCTCCAAATGTACAATTAACTCCCTCAAATCCACTACCTACTTTATAGAGATAACCTCCATGAAGGAAATTTCATAACAATTTTAGAGTCTTTAACAAGTTAGGTGAATTAGTTGAAATAATGTTATAAAAGCTCATTATAACTAATTTAATTATATGGCCAGTATCAAGGCCATTTCCTCAAGATCAACCAAAACCAAATTAGTAGATAGAGAATTAATGGTGTAACTTTCATTGTGTTCTTGGTCATGATGCATATCATTTCATTCAATTATGACATATTATTGAGGACTTTATTGAAAGTGGTGAGCTAGAAATTAATTTGGCCCCTAATCAGGACATGAATTAGGATATGGGAATCTATAAAGACCCCTTTCCTCAACATGATCCACCACCACCAAGAAATAATAAAAATGGTCACAATCAAGGAAAGAGGAAGAATCAAAACCAACAAGGTCAGAATCATAATGAGCATAATCAAGATCATAATGACCACACTAATAATACACATTATAGCAATATACCTTATGACTATAAAAACACTGTGGGATGCATTTTTTATAACCCACATTACCACTATTATTGTGAAGCTATGTAGCCAATCTCATGTTCCTTATAACATGGGACCCATCATTATAGGGTCAGTACCCTCTCCCCCTAGTAATACCATGTTGGGTTTGCATCATCATGTTGTTACTCCATTTGTATGGGTTACTAATCCTGAACAATAGTACCTTTCTTATAAAGGATCCTCACTGACCCAAAATTTTTGTAATATTATTAATCTCCTATGAGTCACCATCTAAGGCCCTTTGCCTCCCTCTTCTAATTATAATAACTCCTTGCCACCTCTAGGTTGTGAAATTGCAACTAGATGCCCATGAATTACCATCCAGGGCCCTTCACCCACTTTTTCCATAAAACCCAATGGGAAAATTATGCCAATGGTTCCAAAGCCAAATAATATCCTAACAAAGACTAAACTAGTTCAATCCACAGTCCAAGGCCTTATAGTCTAATGGATTAATTAGATAAAACCCCTACATAAATTTCCATTTAGAACTCTTACAGACATCTGATGTCCATATAACCATCTTCAACAAACTTTTATAAGAGTCTATTGTACCTAATGATATAAACCTTGATCAATTCTAGAACCTATCTATACATTTGTCTTCATTTTGGTAAATCACATTTGATAAAAAATACATGTCCACCCTCAGCCCAAACCATAATAACACACTATACATTGAGATAATCATTGTAGATCACAAGATCAAGTGGGTTCTTATAGATAATGGCTTAGGGCTGAACATGATATCTCTTAAATTAGTGTGATGATTGGGCTACATGGATAAAGACATTTAGCCAGAAACTATTACAATCAAGGCTTACAACAATGTTGAGAGGGAGTCATCTTATATAATTTGGTTTCTAGTCATGGTTGGGTCTATTTTTCATCACACATTATTCCATATTATGGATATTGAGCTTCCTTATAACATAATTCTTGGTCATCCTTAGATCTATGAAGTATAGGTAGTTCTATATACTCTTCATCAATGCCTTAAATTTCCCCATGATGGGATCAAGGTTACTATTCCCATTCATTAGCAGCCATACCAATATTATAAACATCTTGAAGTAGAGTTTCATAATTATAATTATTTCCCAAGTTCTAAATTTATTGCAAAGAATAAAAAATCCATCATTTCTCATCCATCTCCATCTAATTATATAGACCCTAGTGATATATCCTCCACTTTGACTAATCCATTTCCTATAGCTTTGGTTAAATAGGTTATTATTAAAGATGCAAGCATTTCCATGTACCATCTAAAGGATGTCCTCCATATTGCAAAATTAACAAAATACCTAAAACATTTGGTAAACCTAAAACTTCTCAAACTCCTAACAAACCTAATTAGATTTGGAAACCAAAGAAGAAGCAACCAAAACCTCTTGTGGTTTTTATACTGGTAATTACACCAAAGAAAGATCAAGAGGCTTTTACTGAGGGAGATTGGTTATATTATGATGGCCTTACTGATTATTTTTAGAATCCAAAGTATCCTATCCCCAATAAGATAATATATCATCTTAACTATACAAGGAAATGCCTTGTCCCATAGACACAAAGAATTTTAGAACCCTTATCAGTTAGAATTGTCAATTGGAATCATGGTCTCAGATTTAAACCACCAGAAGATGAGCTCATAACATTTGGTATTGACTCTTCTGAAGTGACTAGTAACGAGACTCTTAGAAATGACACAACATCCTATTATAGAATTTTCAATGAGCTTGATAATTTATATTTGTTCAATTCAAATACCATATTGACCATAACACCTATTGGAGCTTCCCATCCTGAAGAAAAAACCCATCTTAGTGGTGTTTTCCTTCCTGAAGCAGGACATTATATCTTTACCATTGGTGCTCCCCATCCTAAAGCAAACCCTCATTGCAAACTATGCCTTTGCCATATTGAACTCATAGATTAAGATCAACAAAATTTGGTCATATGCCTCAATGAGTTTAAAAATGAAGAATCAATTGCATAATACATGGGCCTATGAGATGCATTCCCCATTGGTGATCGTGAGCAAGGTTTTGATTTTTCATTGAATTATTCTACCTACTTTAGAGAGTAGGCACACTTTCTTGGTCATAATAAAGAACAAACATCAAGATCTTCAAGTGAAAACCTCTTTGAAGCACTTTTTGACTAGGGAAAAAGTAAAGAAAAAGACAAGCCATTGAGTGAAAACTTGTTTCAGGCACTCCTAAAAAGGAAAGTTTGCTCATCCTCTCAGGATGTAGAAATTCCATCTAACCCAAGTTCTATATCTAGTACAAGCATATTTTTAGAACAACATTAAATATTTGAACATCTTGATCTTGAGTTTCCAGAGGTTTTGCCAATTGACCTTTACTTGAGAAGGCAGATTCTGATTCTTCATATTATCTAGATCTTTGGGAGGAATAACAAGAAGATATAGCAGAAGATAATGATCATGACCATACTCTACCTACCATTCTATAAGATATATCCACACTACTTATGGAGAGAATAATAGAAGTGAATTTAAGAACCCATGAGGATCCTAAATTTTTTTATCTTGGAGCTTCTCTTACTGAAGCAAAATGTGAACATATTATATCCATTCTTAAAGATTATATAGACATCTTTGCATGGGCATACTCTGATGTGTCAGGCTTGGACCCAATTTTAGTTGTGCATCATCTTGTTATTCATCCTAATGCCAAACCAGTCAAGCAAAAGTTGAGAAATATGCATCCATACATCACCCTTTTGGTTAAGACTACGTTAGAAATTTTTTTAGGAGCTAATTTCATCAGACCACTAGACTACTCTAAATGGATTTCTAACATAGTTCTAGTAAGTAAAAAGACCCTAGGCATAAGTGTTTGTACTAATTTTCATGATATCAATAAAGCATGCCCTAAAGATGATTTTCCTCTACCAAACATTACCATGATCAACTCAACTATTGGGTATGAGATGTTATCCTTAATGGATGGATTTTTTTGTTACAATCAGATCAAGATAGCCCCTGAAGATCAGCCTAAGACTACGTTCACCATTCTATGAGGGACATTCTGTTACCAAGTCATGACATTTGGTTTAAAGAATGTTGGAGCCACATATCAATGTGCAATGATTGTCATCTTCCATGACATGATGCATGACATTGTTAAGGACTATGTTGATGATTTACTAGAAAAATAAAAAACAAGAGCTGGACACCATGACATTCTACAAAGAATATTTGAGAGGATTTGTGCATATAAAGTCTGCTTGAATCCTAAGAAATGTGTCTTTGGAGTCACATCAATAAAATTTCTAGGGCTCATTGTATCATAACAAGGGATTGAAGTCAACCCTACAAAGGTCACCGCTATTATGGAAATGCCTCCACCAAATAATCTTAAATAGTTTTGAGGTCTACAAGGCAAAATCTAGTCTATATACAGGTTCATTTCTTAATTTATAGATAAGTACCACCCATTTACCCATCTCTTAAATAAATGGGTAACATTTAAGTGGGATGAATATTCTCAGATAGCATTTATAAAGCTTAAAACATACTTGGCCAATCCACCAATCTTACGACCTCGAACACAAGGAAAGCCACTATATATATTATCCAACATATATTAGCCATGGAACATGCACTAGGGGCACTTTTGGCTTAGCATGATGATCATGATAAGGAACACATAGTTTATTATTTAATCCACACATTGGTAGCCTATGAAAATAACTATATGCCTATTGAGAAGGCATGTTAAGCTGTGGTGTTTACCACTCAGAAATTGTGATGTTATATGATAAATAACAAAACTATTGTTATCGCTAAGGTAAATCCTCTCAATTTCCTCTTATCTAAAGTAGATCTTTAAGGATGCATGGATAAATAGATTATGCTCCTCAGTGAGTTTGATATTGAGTACCAAAATCAAAAGGCAATTAAAGGACAAGTTCTTGCAGACCAACATATAGAATCTCTTATTACGGCTACTCAACCTCTCAACTTTGACCTTTTAGATGATTCTATCATGACGATAGAACAAGCATCACAAGAAAATAAATAGTGAACAATCTATTTTGGTGGATCCTTCACATCTCAAGGATATGGATCTGGCATATTATTGATCACACCATAGGGGGACTTGATCCCTAAAGCCTTCCATATACAATTTTAGTGTACAAATAATATGTCCAAATATGAGGCATTGGTTGTAGGGATCTATCTTGCCATACAATGGGACATTCAAAGCTTAAAGTTCTATAGATATCCATAGCTAATCATAAATTAGACAATTAATTAGTATCAAACAAGAGATGATAAGATTGTTCCTTATAAACAAATTATTGATGACCTCAAAACAC
Source organism: Torreya grandis (assembly GCA_037957365.1). NCBI lineage: Eukaryota > Viridiplantae > Streptophyta > Pinopsida > Cupressales > Taxaceae > Torreya > Torreya grandis. Next base: position 691,773 of record JARHVA010002891.1, on the reverse strand, counting down.
ATTTTAAATCTTTGTAGTTTGAGCAAGTTTCATGAGTCAACAACATATATGTCGATGGCATGGAAACAATTGGTTCCATGATTTAAATGCATGACATTGCTAAAGAGTATCAGTTCCTAATTGAAAATATTCTTTATCTGGCACATATTCTATCAGATTCAAAGAGGATATGCACCATTGTTGATCTTAATCCCTCACTTGAGCTACCATGGTACCAAGATTTTTATAATTATTTTCACAGTCATGTATTTCTTTCCAATCTTTTCAATAACCAACAAAAGATATTCCTTCATTTCTTAACACATTATATCCTCCTTGGAAACATGCTTTATAGAAACCAAGCTGGTACTAACTTATTCATTGTTTATCTTTAGGAGAATCCAAGCTGGTACTAAAGGAAGTTCATGAAGGAGTGTGTGGGGGCCGTACCTATGTTGGAGTCATAGCAAAGAAACTTCTCATAATAGGATATTATTGGCCTAAGATGGAGATAGATGATTTTAATTATGTAAAGAAGTGTGTTCCTTATCAGCAGCATGACAACTTGATACATACACCTTCTTTACCATTGTAGCTGATTACAACACCATGACCATTCTAAACATGGGGTCTCAATCTCATTGGGAAAATTAACTTGACATCTTCAGATGGCCATAAGCACATTTTGACTACAATCGAGTACTTTACCAAGTGGATTGAGGCTATTCCTCTCACTTATGTTACTAGGAAAAAAATAGCCAAATTCATTCATTGCCATATCATCTGTCGATATGGCATCCCAGGTTGTATTATATCTAATAATGGTAGATCCTTTGTAAACCAAGATGCGAAATCTCTTTGTGTAAAATTAAATAACAAGCACAATAAATCCACTCCATATAACTTTCAAGGCAACAGACAAGCTGAGGCATCAAATAAAACCATTTTAGCCATCTTAAAGAAGATTGTAAATGATGTTGGCCATAATTGGCACTTGTAACTCTTTCTTACCCTTTGGGATTATAGAACCAATCATCGTACCCCCACTGGAGCTACTCCATACTCCCTTGTTATTGCCACTAAATCTATCATCCCAATCAAGATTAAGATCCCATTATTATGAATATCACTAAAGCACATTGAAGATAATGAATACTATAGATCCTCATGACTGCACAAACTAGAGCTTCTTGATGGTAAGCATTTGGCTTCCCTAAAAAACATGTAGGCCTATTAGAATAGATTTTAGAGAAGCTACAAAAAATTCATTCTCCCTTAAGAATTTGAGATTGGTGACTTAGTTCTAAAAGAGAACTAGAAGAACATGAATGTTAAACCCAAAAAGAAAGGCCAGTTTCAACTTGATTGGTTAAGACTATATATTGTCACAAAAAACTATGGATCTAGAGCATATCGACTAGATAAACCTAATGGTGAAGAACTTTTAGATCCCATGAATATCATATAATTTAAGAGGTTATACACATAAACAACTTTGAATCATTGTCTATAAGACCCTTATCTTGGGGGTAACTTGTGTTGTGATAATTTTATCCCACCTTTTTATCTTACCTTGAACACATTTTATACTACTCTAGTCCACTTTTCATGAATCTTGATAGTAAAGGCTTTAAACCCTTGGTACTCTAAACACATTCTTCATCCCATTATGGATTGATCTCTTCAAGAAGCATATTATTTATTTTGTCTAAGACATATTATAAGCTTGAAAAAAATTTATCCCTTGACCAATTATGATCTTGATTATGTATCATGAACATTATGAACATCTTTAATAGTAGTTCTACAAAGTAGTTCAACTAGGACAGTCTTGTGCAGCTTCAGACAAGTGAACAGCTGCATCTTCTCAGTTCCCATATTTGTTGTTCTTTCTTGTTTTATCAATAACCTCAATCTCACTGATTTAAGAGCATGGGACATTATAGCTAGCTTAGCTATTTTATTGGAACCTCTAGTCTTAGGATGTGCATCTCCTCAATGAGATGGTCCCACCTTGTGCATATTTTATCCCAAAAACACTAGAAACATTAGAAATACTTTGAAAATACCAAAAAAATCAGAACATGATTCACAAAATAATAAAAAAAATTATCTCAAACTTCTATACATTTTTACATTCCCATTCCACAACGTTAAACTCTTGCAATTTTGCAATCATAGAAACACTAGTTCATTTTATCTTGTCCCATGCACTTGCCATTTTTTAAGGTCATTCTTTCTCATCTCATTATCTTCTTGTTTACTAGACCATTCTCATTTGTTTGTTGTATCTTCCATTTCTTCTATAACATTAATCATGCTAGTCTGATCATCATTTTTATTTTATCCCATTTCTTAGGAGAACTACATTTGGCTTGAAGTTCATGTTGAAACATGCATCCATGGAACTATGTAGGTAGCATCCACTTGTTTTATACATCTAAAGTCAGTTCGGTCAACCCCTTCCTTTTCTTCTCTTCCCCCATTTCTTTTGTCATTGTTCCTCTTTAATTAGGGAATAATTATCATGTCATTGTTCTTTGTTATGATGTGGTGGAAAGTAGCACCTCTACTACACATGCATGAACATTTATCATTAAAACACACTAACTTGGTTTATGTTTGTGTGTGTTTATTTGAGTTTTCTTTATGTTTTGTTGTTCTTTCACACCTCTCCTTTTATTTATTTTCCTTTTTCTTACTTTTTGTCTCGTCTTAGTCTTGTGTTTCCTTGTTTATTTTTGCTTATCTCTTTTGTGTTTCAAAACATCTTGATGATTAACATGGATCTTGATTTTTTATATATTAATCCTATGTTATTTCATTATTCTTGTATCTTTTTTTAATTTGATTGTTGATTGTGTCTTGATTTTATGTTTGATTTTAATTTTCTCTTTTGTGTTCAAGAATGCCTTGATGGTCCACATGGATCTTGATTATTCATATCTTGGTCTCATGTCATTAAGACGTTCTTGCCTTTTGTTTTTAATTTTTTTTGTTCCTACTTAAGATCATATCTTGATTTTAAGTTAGGTTCATTTATGTTTATCTTTTTCTTTGTTTTTGATTTTTTGTTTAAATGGAAATCACTATAACTCTAGTTTTGGTAATTATTTTACCATTATTATTATTTACAGATATTCACATTTGAACTGGCTTAGTGTAATTGGAATCTTATGTCATTCTAATTTATTCATACTTATGATGCCTAATTTATTTTGCTATAGCAATCACTTTATTTCATTTGTTTCTTGCTATCCATTGTAATTCCCATAGGAATACATAGGCTTGGTTGGTTAGTTATTTATGCATGCTTCATTATTTATGGAATAATGCTTGACTAACATGCTTTGTAGTAATCTCTACATCATTATTTATTATTTATCAATGATCAAGATTCACCCTACTAGGGCAAAACTATTTTATCATGATCAAATCTACTTTATTGGAGTACTTATTATATTATCTTTGGAGACCCCATTCTAGTGGTGCTTCCCTTACTAAAGCATAATGTTCTCTCTTTTCTCCTAATTCCAATCTCTCCACATTAAAGCCCATGATGACAGTATTTTAGTGTGCAACTTATCTCGAGATTGATCAATGTCGTAAGTGTGTAGCTTATACTCTCAAATTGGGTACATTTAAAGTGTGTCCCTTATATTTATGGATTATATCTTTCCCATTCCCCTTATATCTAGGGCCTATTATACCTCTCATTATATTTTGATCATTGATGGTAATCACCTATGCAATTATTAGCTCATCTGGATGTGATCTATTCCATAGGTTAATCTCTTACTTTATCTCTCTTTTTGAGAGTCTATCCTTCTCTTTCATCCTAGTATGTCCTCTCGAGGGGGAATCATGGGTTTGTTTCAATTTCTTCTTGATAAATATTTTCTTTGAAAATATGTCACTTCACCTAAATGTCTCACTACACCTTCTTAAATAGGGGGAAAATGCAGACATCCAATTCCTAACACCATTTGTGTTGAAATTGTCAATCTTACTCAAATGGTACTCAAATGCACATTTTAAGTCAAAATCCATAAAATGCACTAAATGGTTCAAAAGTATCATTTACAAGTGCCAATTTAGGTCAAAGTATCCCTAAATAGGGAAATGGATTTTATGGGCCAGCTAACTTTGATCAGATCATTTTGAGTCAAAATGATAATTTTTCCATTTAGTGCTATGGATCAATCTTTTCTTCTAATTCATTACTACACATCACATACCTTTGTTATTTGGTTTTGGAAAAATTATAAATATTAATACAAATCTAAGTCATCTAACATTGCCTTCCAATTCCTCTCCAGTCAAATTATGACCCAGTAATATGACTTTCTAACCATTTTGATTAATTGAGGGCCAATTTTCAAATAATTTCACAAATGTTGATTAACCTTGCTTAAAGATAATTAATCCAAATCAAGAGATTAATTATATTTTCCATGAGATTTCTTGAATATTTATTTTTGAAAATTGATTCTTATTAACTGCATCATTAGGTGACATCATTTCTTGGGAAGACATCCCTAGGCCATAAATGCCACAAATATCAGGATTATGGGTCACCCATACCTAGTTAATGCCTCCCATGCCTCTTCAATGCCCCTTCTTCCAAGGTAATGATGAAGATAATTATGGATTTAATTCAAAATATTAGGATTATCCATGGCCACACATCTCAATCTTGAGATGGACGGTCATGGTTGATGTTGACCAATCTCAAAAATCTATAAATAGAGAGGCCATGAACATGAATTTTAATCTTAAATATTTCAAAGTTATAATGTTAAATTATTTCCACAAGGTTTTGCATTTGATCATATATTTTACTTTCAAGCTTCATTGATAGGCTAGTTTAGTGATTTGGAATCAAGAGCTTAGTTTTTATGGAGTGTTCTTGAGGCATTGGAGGAGCTTACCACCATTGTTGACAAAGACAAGGATGTTTGATGAAGGGAGAACATGCTTTTGAGCCACATAGGTATGGTGAATCAATTTGGGAAGGTAATATGATGTTACTTTCTTTCATTTGTTTCTTGTTATCCTTTGTAATTCCCATAGGAATAGATAGGCTAGGTTAGTTAGTTCTTTATGCATGTTTCATTATTTATGGACTAATGCTTGACTAACTTTCTTTGTAATCCTCTCTAAAGCATCAATTGACCACTTGAAACTGAACTAGGAATGCTTAAAACATATACACTATCTTAGGGAGGTTGGAAATAGGGAGTGACAGTCATCAGATACTTCCCTAATTGATAGCCTTCTTTTTGACATTTGTATTCATTATTTCCAGTCAATTACTAGCCTCAATATTCACATTTTCACCAAGATGACATACATTTGTTTAATAAAATACATGTAATAGGTGTTAGGACACCTTTTTATAACCCCTTTTCCTTCCACTCTATGAGTTAGACCTTAAAAAGATCCCAAATTAGACCTTTCATCTTCTCACTAGGCATCACTTGTCATTTTTCACTATCTGTCCAAGGTTGCATGTAGTGAACTATATATAAAAGGTATTTCCATGATTATATATGGCTATAAATGAATAAATATAGTTATAATAAGTCCCTATTTACCTCTTTCAATGTCCTTCATCCACCAATTCTCCTCTTAACCTTCAAAACAAGTCAAATCCTATAAAAACCCCTAAATTAGGTCTATCTATACAAGAGATAGTACAAACCAAATGGGTGTCATGGAGTTTGAGAGAGTATTTTAAAATTCCAAAACACTTTCAAGGCCAAATTACCCCATCTAAAAGCCTATTATTTCATATATTCTCCATCAGGTCCTAGTAAGGGTTTTAGGAGGTTTAAATTGTTAGGGATGATTCATAAAAACCAAATGTTCAATCCATGAACTAATTCCCCAAATATTAAGTTCATGACCCTACTCAACTACCCATATCTCCTTGAGGTTCCATGTAATGTTTCCATACAGGTATGAGCATTTGAAAATGGCCTCTTGAGCTTTCTCCTATATTCTAGGTATCCATGTCATAGAATTGGGTCAAAATAACCAACTTGGTGTAACTCTCTACAAAAAAATGGATATGATCAACCTTATATCTCACCTTTAAGTCTCTAAAGTGGCTTAGGAAAGTTATGTGGTCATTAAAATAGAACTACGCACTTGTAGGACTTAGGCTTGGATTTAGGCCTAATAGGCCTAACTGTGTTTGATGGCCTATGACCACCTATGAGTGGTGTCCAGTGATTGAATATTCTTCATAACACTCTTTTTCCTATGATAAACCTCTCAAATCATTCTATAATGCCTTTTTTTTCTCCCTTTCCTCCATTATTTATTCATATGCTCTATTTGATAAAAAATAAAGGGAATCTCACCTATTTACCTAGACAAACTAAAAAAATAGAGGGATATAATATGTCTTTGTGACCATTTATACAAGGTTTGATGGATACATCACCTCTAAAACTCTCTCAACACTCCAAAACCTAAAATTGGCTTTCAAGACTATATATTGTGGATAAAAATTGAACTAACTATAGGTGAAGTTTGAAACTTATCTTTGATATAACCTTACATAATAGGATCACTTGAAGATGTGTTGGACAAGTGTGAATAAGGTTTAAAATTTTTTACCCACATTACACCTTTTCCAACCTTTCAAATCATTTTTCTCTACTAGCCTAGGCTACTCTGTAGACTGAGTTGACTCTGTCACCTGTAGGTGACAATCAATGAGACTTCTAAGGGCCTCTATAGATGTTAATTTATATCTAAGTAATTAATTAATTTATATTTCTAATTATACAATCATTAGATCATTTCCAACTTTATTTAACATCTATGCCTGTAGGGTTTACTTCTAGTCTCTCACTATCAACACTATGGGTCTACAATCAAACTATAGATGCTTCATTTAGGAAACCATGGAGTTATTATAGGTATGATGTGTTCTTTGACACTATATTTCATCTTGTTTTATCCTTTTTGAGGTCAATAGAACATTACATACCTATATGAGTTCATTTCATGCCTTTATACCATAGTTTCACTCACCACTATAGGTCACTACAAATTAGGTTGCTTTTAGTCATTTCAACATAGTGTTTACTGAGTGTTTCAGGTTAAGACCTATTTGGGTTAGAAACCAATAAAAAAACATTCCCTCTTTATCAAGAAACCAGTTTTATATGTCAATACATTACCCTCAGGCTTGGGATACAAGATAGAAACTAATAGGCATGTCTAGTCCTCAAGAGACTTCACCATGGAAAGATCAAGTGTATGAGCAAAATATGATTCAAAGAAGTTAAGGTAAAATATCTCAAATGCAACTTTCCTAACTTGAAAACATTGAAATAAATATTTAATTCACATAATGACCTAACCATTGTCAAAATGGTCTTCTCTATGCTCTTATACATGATTTAGTGTCTCGAATGATTTCAACCATCCTCATATTAACACTACTTAGACCTCTATGGATTGACTATAGACCACTATTGGAAATTACCTATAGGTGAAGATATTATATGATTGTGTACTAGGAACTGGTTCTCACAACCCATGTCTAACTCTTTTAAAAACTTAGTCTTATTGTTTCCACTTTGAGAGTTTATTCACAATCCTTGAAACATTCTTATTTCATCAGTATGGTTGATCAGGGTTTAACTCCATTCGACTGTAGGTGACAGTCACAAGGAAATCTAACTATACTTATGTGTTAGGGATCTTCACTCCATAAATGCTAAACATTAAAAATAATTATTTATCACCATGATATAATATATTGGAAACAACATATCACCTTATATTACCCTTGTTTTTAAGACCAAAATAGGGAGATAAACCTTTGCAATTGATGTTACATTGTCTATAGACTAGTGGAGTCTTCTACTAGCAGAATGAGATGTTTATGCCTATATTATTCACACCACATGTGCAAAATATATTTAAATATAGTGATAAGTATTATCATACTCCTTGATATCACATACAACATTTGGCTTGTTTAGATCAATACAAATAGAGAAGGAAAAAAGAGGTGTTAGGGATGTGAAAGCAGTTTTAAGAATCCAACCTTCTTAGAAATGGTTCATGAAGTAAAACTAATCAAACCTATGACTATTTTCATGAATTGGAAGGCCATGAAGGTTACTAACATTCCTCGAGTACACTTGTTCAAACTCTCATCTTCTATCCATACTTAGTGAAAATTGACAGACCTGTTTGACCTTGTAAAGGAAGCAAAGAGAAAGATAAACTAGTTTTTGATAGTTTTGAGCCTATAAAAGTGTCTTGAGTGTGGAAGTGAATTGAGGGGACTTGAAAAAACACTTTTTAAGTCTTCACATTTACCTTGAATATTTTAAAAGTCATACAACTACTTAAAACCACCTTAAATTTCTTGATCTTCTTAAGTGGATGTTTCACTTATAAATGTTAATCCAAAAATGGTATATTTGACTATTTTTGACATTTGGGATGTTTAATATACTCTTGAAACACTTGTCTTCCTATGTAAACTATATTACTTCATTAAATGACCCAAAAAGTGACCTTAGAATGACTTAGGATAAACTAACAAATGTGACAAGGGTAAAAACATAATGCTTGACCTTATTAAGACCATGGTACACATTTTCAACCTAAGATACCATATAACAAGTTTAAAATATATATGGGGTTAGCTTAATTTGACTTGTGGTCAAATTATTCAACATTTTGATGATTTCTTGGGGGTGGTAAGCTTGTTATGCCAAAGAACAGTAGCCTTGTCCTATCCATTGGGTTACAGAGTCACCTATACACTATATTAAAACTAAAATTCCTTTTAAAGGACACTAAACCAAACCAAACGATAGGAAATAAACACACAAGATAACACACCAAAAAAAACACACTTGTGTTCTCAAGAACACTTAGGGAAAACACACACAACATAATCAAATCACACCTATCCTAGTATGTATAACACCTCAAACACTTTGAGGTGAAGAATAATTCACCATGATTCAACTAGCATCAAATATAGTCCCTCTTACATCATTTCTACTTCAATAAAGTAATTCATCATGTGAAGCATACTTATCAATAAACACTTGACTGTGTAGATAGTAAAATGACTTACAATCTTTAGCTCTTCTTCTAACTACAAGTTTGATAGTAGGAGCTTTGAAATATAGTCCCTATATCCCTTTAAGAATATTTTTTGATTTTTTAATCTACTTGATCTTATTCATATCCAATTAGCACTTGTCAAATAGAACCTTGGGAGTCATCGAATGTATTTAAACTTCACTTTCTTCTTGGACATGATACACTTGATGTTTAGAACCATCAAGCTTGTCCTATTGCTAATCCATCATGTTTGAAAGTAGTTCAAATTTATTATAAGGTTTTGAATGCTCATCAACCATACAAATTTATGCCTTAGCTTCATTGGACTCCTTCATGACTACATCTTTCTTGAAAATGGTTAAAAATTTATCCTTATTCTCAATAGGACACTCTCCTTCATGCTTAGTAGACTCATCAACAAATTTACTATCAGATTCATGATTCTTAGGAAAGGGAGTTGACTTAATCAAATTTTCAAATTATTAAACTATGGCATGAAACTGCTGCCATAGGTCATCTTATTCTTTATGACTATCACATTCTTGGACTCCTCCATATTTTTTAGGAAGAATGGAATTATTTTCCTCATCATCTTGGTCTATCATACTTTGAATACCATCATCATGCATATGAGAAAGGTAATTACCCTCAGGAACTAGTGGAAAAGAATTTTCAATGCTTACCTTAGATTGATCATCAGCTTCTTCATGGATAATGTATGTGCCAAGGTTAATATACTCAATGAAAGTGTATGGATTATGTCCATAAGAATAAATACCATACTAATCTATGGAAATGTCATAGATACCTTCAATCTTAGATGATTATCCATCATCTATAACATACTCCTCTTGATCATTGATTGTACAATTGAGATTAGAGATTGCTTCTATAAATGGTTTAATAGTAAACTTAGCCAATGGTTGAGTACTAATAGTCACTATTTCTCCATACCTTGTCTTAAAGTCTAAGAAGGACCAAAGGTAGCCTCCTATATTAGCTATGAAATTCCATCAATTTTTAATACTCCCTTGTTTTATGGCTCATATTTCAAGCCTAATTTATCTACCACAAACTTGGTCATAAGTGAGGTGCTTGCCCCACTATCCATAATACAATTATGAATAAGCTTATCACCCATAATGAGAGTGACATTGAAGGGTAGAGGCTTTTAAGATTTGGATTAGGGTTCAATAATGTGAGTAGGATAAATAGTGAGTATAACATCACTATGTCTTGATGGTTGACGATTGGTGTGAACTCGGGATAACTGCTCTTGTGGAAGTTCCTTTTGACCAGGCATGTGAAGCACTTCTCAAAGAGATATAGATGTTTTATCACTCTTAAAAGAATAAAAAATATTCAAAATAGGAACACTCACATTTTATTGAATTATTTAAGACAAATAAGTGCCTTGAGATTAAGACATTGGATAACTTTTAGTTACCTTCCCCACATTTTGATTTGAAATAGGTGTAGAAGTTATAGGGACTGTGACACACACATATTTTTCTACCTTGTAGGAGGATTACTTGGACTTATATCAACACCATGAACATCCCCAAATCCTTCCTCTTGGATATAGTATTATCTACAACTAAAGTATTTTGATTGAGGAAAAATGTATCTTCCACTAGAAAATTGGCAAGGCTCAATCTTTGAGGCTATCTTCCTTCATTTGTTTTTGTTTACATGAGATTCCCATATTATACTTTTAATTAAGGGGTAACCCATCCTTGAGAAACCAAGGCTTATATTCCATATTAATTTTCATCCATGTATTGTCCTTGATATAATTCTTATCCTTTGACCAAGTTACTATGGACTGGAACCATAGTTCTTGTGTTGGAAGTAGAGGTTGGATTATATGCATTGCGTGACCTACTGGAGTTAGGTTATCCTTGACCTCTCCCTTGACCATATTGAAAATTTTGGAACTTATTTTATTTTTGAGGATAGGGATAGGGGTTTTTGTTAAATCCATATTGTAGATGTACTTTCCTAATCTGAGCTTCTAAGGCCTTGTACCTTGCATTCGAATCAATGGTATCTTCTGCCTTATTTAGGGCAGCGTTGGACTTAGTATTTGTGTTTAGGATTGGAGAAACAATTAGAATAGTGGTATACATATTGGGTAAACTTTTGGAGGGAGTTTACCAACTTGTATTAGGCCATTATCAGTTATAATGGCTATGTCATAAGATTTAAGTAAGGTGTAACCACCCATGGACTTCAACATTATGGCTATGTCAGATACAATAGACCTTAGATATGTAGGGAAAATAAAGCTTATAGGTGGTCTCATGGGAGGAGGTAGCCACTACCAAATTCTTTATAATATCTCATTTAATTCATGCATAGTCTCATTAAGACCTTTTTTAATTACATTAAGTTGATGAATGAGTGATGTGTGATCACTTTTGTCTTCAAACCTTTGGGTTAACAACTCTCCAAACTCATCCTGAGTGCTGAAACATCCTCCTGGTAATGTCCTATAGTAGTCAAGGGCTTTCCCTCTAAGATACATGGAAAGTAACCTACTTGTAATGTTAACTTTAGTGACATTGTGAAATATATGGAAGTTAGAGATGTCCCTAATATGCTCACTAGGGGTGACATGTCTTTATCCATTAAAAGTGGGAACACTCTTGGTAGCATTAGGAGGTATATAATCATATGCATTGAGGTGTATGGGATTTTTAGTGTTAAATTATAGGAAGGTATTTTTCCTAGCCATATTATCCAAGTTACTCTTTAGTCTCTTGATCTTCTTGGATTTCAAAGTCTTCTTGTTCTTTAAAGGTCAAGATAGGTTGAGGATGTTGAAATTCAAGAGGAATTTCAAGTTGAAGGAGTGGGTTTATGGGATTGATACCTATACTAGTAGTTGATATAATAAGGACCATGAAGTATGAACACAATAAATTATAAATCTTGGTCTACAACTAGTAATTACCTTTAATGGAGTCATCAAATGATGAGTAGAACTCCATATGCAAATGTGATGTTGTCAAGACTAGTATTCACCTTGACAAGATGTACTTGAGATAATAGTCCCACCAAGTGTGTTAAAAATATTATCATGTAATATTCCACCCTATATATGGTTGCTCAAGCTTACTTTATATTGAGTGAAACATTATATTATCTCTATGCCTATAGGTTGCCTATAGTAAAGGTAAACCACTAGGTTTAACGTCTAGCTCCCTAGATTGGTCTTTAATAGCTTATCACCTACACTAATTGCTTGATTAAATTAAAAATGATAAAATTAAACATGAAAGTAAACTATTATAATTAGGTGAGACACAAAAATTATCTCCACTAGACTACCATACAATTTCACTATGAAACTTGACTCACAATACTAGTCTCAACATCCTTGATTGCTCTAACTAAGTATATAAAAAATGGAGGTGATATGCATTGCACTACTCAAGGTGAGTGAATAAAGGTTTATATTAGAAACACTAATGCTACTCTTTCACATTTAAAGATAGGAAAATACACTTGAATACACTTTATGTGACCTATTAGAGTGAGGACTACTTGTATCAAACATGAAAGAGTAAAGAGAAGGCCAGGATAGATACTTATCACTTGAAATTACATTATGCACCACTTCACACACTTAGACAAGAATTTTATGAGATCAAAATTGGATTGTAAATATTTATTTGAAAGGAAAATATAGTATTCAAACTATTAGGGATTTACCATATTAGGTGTGGATTCTTTTATAAAATCCAAAATGGTTTGTATTTATAGAGCATGTGAGAGGAGAGAGAAGGAAATTGAAAAGGTCACAGCTAAGTTTCAAGATATAAGGTACAATTAAATTATAGGATAATTGAGTGGAGAACATACCATGAAGGTATTCTTGGAAAAGTGTCCATTTGAAGCATGAAAAACTCCTACAACTAGCATAAAAACCTCAAATAACCCTCTTGAAACTACCTTCATGATAAAACATCACTTGACCACATGAAATTGAAATATGAAGGATAAATACATATAAAATATCTTAGGGAGGTTAGAAACAAGGTGTGAAATTCATCAAATACTTCCCTAACTAATATCCTTCTTCTTAACACTTGTATTCACTGCCTATAATAACTTACTAGCTCTCTTGGCCTCAATATTCACATTTATCACCAAGGTGACCTATAATTATTAAATAAAATACATGGAAGGGGTTTTATAAACCATTTTTCCTTCCACTTCATGATTTATACCTTAAAAATATCCCAAATTAGACCTCACATCTTTTCACTAGGCAGTCACTTATCATTTTCACTATTTATCCAAGACTGCCTATAGTGAAATGTGTAGCAAAGGTATTTACATGATTATCTATTATGATAAATTAATACAAGGAGTTATAATAAGTCCCTATTGACCTCCTTCAATGGACTTCATCCACCAATTCTCCTCTATACCTACACACCAAGTCAATAAAAAACCTTGAATTAGGTCTATCCATACAAGAGATAGTATAGACCAAATGGGTGTCATGGATCCTAAGAGTGCCTTCCATAAGTACAAAACACATTTAAGTAAAAATTACCCCCTTTGAGTGCATATTCTTTGATATCTTCTCCATTGGGTCCTAGCAAGAGTTTTAGGAGGGTTTTGGGAAGTTTTACTTCTTAGGGATGATTCATAAAAACCAAATTTCAACACCTAAACTAGTTTTACAAATCTTAAGTTCATTACCATCTTCAACTACCCATATCTCCCTCAGGTTCCATTTAATGTGTTTATATAGGTGTAGACATCAAAATTTTACACATTATAGTTCTAAATGTTGAAACACCCCTGAATGCCCTTGGGACCAATTTGACCCTTTAACACCTAATTGAGCCTAACCATGGTCAATTTGACCAACTAACCAAAAGCACCCTTTTAACCCATTTCAGCTTCAACACTCGATCATCGACGATCACCTTGACCACTAATAGTCACCCTGACCATCGATGGTAAGCAGCCCTACCTCATGAACACTCAAAATTGAGCTATGTGCAAGCTAAAACATCAAAATTTAATATGGATGGCAAGATAAAACCTCACAATTACCAACCAAACCTCATACAAAACCTTATACCTCTATCTCTCTTTGCCTATAAAAGGAGGGAAGCAGGAGGTGAAAAGGAATCAATCAATCCATTCATCCAAGCATCTAACAATAAAGCTATCAACCAAGAGTCATCATGAACTATCAAAATTATTTTCAAGTTCTCCCTTTAGCAAGCTAGAAATCATGATAAATACATGAACCTCTACAAAAATCATTCTTTAAGAAAATTATTGTTACTCTACCAAAATTACTCTAAGATTAGCTACCAACCATCAAGCAACCAACTAAGTATATCTCTAGTTTTCAAGATTTGTTAACATGGTTTTTAACCTAGATCCCCTCTACATCATATATTCTAACCCCTTGATCTTAACCAAATCCTTAGAACATTTACTGATCCATTTTTCAACCTAAACTAGACTCTTTTTTTAACACTCTCAAAACCCACAACTATCGATGGTCACCTTCAACCGTCGACAGTTACCTAACCACTGATGATAAGTTTAATTATCGATGATCACTATGGTAATAAATAATAGAAAGTTATTTATACCTACCTACCCTCAACCAAAACCCACTTTTTTTGTTCCTGCCTATTCACAGAGACCCCACCTATTTTTTGAACCCAACTTGACCTATTTAGAATTAGTATTGACCTACTATTTTCTATAATTAGTCTATTTCCTTTATCAAGCATTTTTTTCTTCTTGCATTTCCTTTCAGTCTTTCTTTTATTTGATTTAAGTACTTTATCTTCATTCCTTTCAACTTAACTATTTTAAGAGTGGATTAATAGCCTCCTAGTAAGCTCATGCTTCTTGTATCCAGCTCACGCTAGGCAATCCACCTTGCTATCCATCTAACAACCCCTTTGCATGAGTGCTTTCTTATGTATAAGTCATTATTCCAAGGACAAAGTGGATCTCTTCACAATCATATAGATCATGTGTACACAAACAAATAGGTTCTTTTACCACACCCTTATTACTAGTTTCTTACTTCTTCAAATAGTAAGTAGGCAAAAATTGAGAGAAACATTTTGGCATGCCTAATGGGACCTAGTAGCATCTAGGTGCCCTTTTGTTCCTTATTATATGCTCATATAAAGAAATCAAAATTTATTTTGGGTATAAAATTAACTGCATACATTGTTTGCTTTCATGTTTAGCTGACTTAGTTAAATTAAAATCAAAGTAATCAATCATAGTTTCACTTCTTTATCACACACTATACCAAACCACTTAAATCAATTAAACATGAAAACAATTTACATAAGGCTTGACTAGAGTTTCATATCCTAGTGGATCACCTTCACCCTTTTGTTATCTTACTTAGAGGTCATTACCAAGAAGGGAAATAAAAACTCAGCTCTCTAGTTGAGTCTAAACTCAAAAAATTGGTGTATACTAGATAAGCACCCAATACCTTTATCACTATAGTTTGTGAAGAGAGGGGGTAGGCCCTAATACCAAGACACATGTTGATTTCCAACATAGATAATTTTGAGAGCCTTGAACACCCGAAACCAACCATAGACTTCTTTTATAGCACATGTTCTACAAACAAATTTTTTCTTCACACTTTCCAACTAAGGCATAATCCAAAAGAGTGATAAAAGGCACCCTAAGGATTTAGACACAATCTAGTGTATGTTTCTGATTTCCTTGAGATCTTTAATTTTTTTTGGTTTGCATTTGAGTTGTGAGATTTTATTTATTCCTCATTATTTCTCATATGGTTTTTACTAGACAATAGTTAAGGAACCAAACCAACCAAGAGCCACCTTCCTCTTCTTCTTACTCCATGGAGTATACCTCAGATGTTGAGGGTTCTCCTGATCCTTCTACCCCTCATACCATGCCTTGGATAGTTCCCCAATGTGATGCCAATTTTAACACTTTCCTTGATAACAACCCTGTGGCCCTCCAGTAATACCTCAACCTTATCTCATTGCATCCCTAATAGGGTTCCTCCTAGTGATCCACCTTATGAGATGTCTCCCTATCTTATGGTTTCCATTACCTCTACCTAACCTATGACTACTAAATCATCTTCCTCTACCAATAATCCACCTACTAACTCCACCCAAACTCAATAAAATAACCCAACCAATAACCAAACACCTTGTACACCAATAAACAACTCCTATAACATAGGGATAACCTTACCCTTAGTTACCCAAACCCCATCCACCATGGGAATACCTTATACCCATATTTCCACTATTCCTATCATCACTACCAACCCACCAATCTCCACCCCACTTCAAAATGTGGTGCTTTCTATACCTTCTACCTTTCCACCTATCAGTAACAGAGTCACCACTCATCCTCAATAAACTAACCATACCATACATCCAAACCAATCCATATCAATTGTCCAATCTACCAATCCAATCATACCTCCACATAAACCCACATCAACCCCTCAAAAAATACCTATGACACCCTACCCATGCTATATTCCTAATCCACAAGGATATATAGCTCCATCTTTTACCCAAACTTTTGTGCCCATTAACCCTTATGTGCCATCATCCCAACCCTCAATGACAAAATACCAACATGTGGTATCCTCTAAACCTTCTACCAATTATCCATATATTTCATCCACTCAAGCCCAATAAAACTTACCATATAATTATGGAGATCCCCAACCTCAAATAGATTTGGTCAAAATGTTGATAGACAAAATGACCAACCTAGAGTCATATATCTTTAGGGTTCACAACATCATATTTTATGACCAAATATATAATGAACCTATTCACCCATATGTCTCTATCCAACCTTACCATCCTCAATGGGAATTACCCAAAATTTCTAAATTCTAAAGTAAGGAGGATCCCAAAAAACATCTAAGACAATTTTGGCATTCTTGTTACTTTATTGCCTATTATGATTCTCTTCTCCTTCATACCTTTCCTATGTCTTTATCTGGACCAGCATTATATTTTTATAATTCTCTCACCAAGCACTCCCTCTTTTCCTTTTCCCAACTTGCCCAAACCTTCTTAGACCACTTTTTGATTAATATATCTAAAAAGGTCTCCATCACTGACCTTTACTCCATCAAGAAATTTGATGATGAATCAATTGCCAATTTTGTAGAACGATGGAGAGGTCTTATCAACCATATCTATTTATCTTTACCCCAACCTAAATTGATTAAATTTTTTTATCAAGCTTGTGCCAAACACATCACCCCCACTCTCCAAGTTAAAACCCTAAAAACCTTTGATGAGGCTTTCACCATGGCATGCAAACTAGCAATCAAAGCCATCGATGAGGGGAAATTGAAACTAAGAAATAAAAACTCTATAACTACCCTTCCCCATAAAAAACCACCAACCAATATAACTACCCCAATACCAAATAAAAGGTAACCTCAAACACCATTGTCCTTAAAATAGCCCCACCTCTAATTATCAACCAAACCAAATCCTCTAACTCCTCTAATCAATAAACACAAAATCAAAACTTTATTACCCCAAATGATCAAAGCCATATGGACAAGCTAGGGGAGTCATATGTTTTATTTTTGGACAAGTTTCTCAAATCCAACATCATACAACTCCCTCCCATCAAATCTCCTCTACCATTTGATACTTCTCACCTTGTGACTAGTTGGTAAAATGAGAATGATCTATGTGATTTCCACCATATCATTAGAAATGACATTAGTAGGTGTAATACCTTCAAAACCATTGTCCAAAACTTTATTGATAGAGGAGAACTTTCATTAGACAATCCCAATATACCCCCAAATCAATCACTCAACATCTTTCAACAACATTTTCCCAATCATGCCCCTTCTACTAGCCATGATATCAATAAACTAAAATCATCTCACACTCATGAGGTCCATATGGTCAATGTAATTATCAATAAACCTATCATTAAGGAAACCATTGTCTCAACCACCTCTTCCTCCACTCCACTTATTAAAGTAGTAGAATCACCCTCCATTACTTTGGATACCCAAACAAGTAAAGAAACCATCTCCTCTCTTTCACTTGATGAGATAATTGACTTACCTACCTCTCCTTTGATATAAATATCAAAGGAGGAAACCATTGTCATCACACCTTCCTCCCCCACCATGGAATCATCCTCTCTCTCTTTGAAAACCATTCCACAAGAAGAGATCACCTTATCTACTCCTTTTAGGGAGAAAACATCTTCCCAAATCTTGGAACCTTTCATCAAAGATAAGGGTGAAGAAACCACCCCCTCACCTCAACCTATGGGCCTAGTTTTTTAATCCAATGCTCAAGGAACCAAACCAATTTACAAACCCTTCTCTAGACTGGTCCAAATCCTAGAATTCTCCTCTCAACCTAATTTGGATCGACCCACCTTTTGGCACCATCTTGGACTCCCCTATCAAAATAATTATGAACCTTTAACCTCACTTTAATCTATCATTAAACATATCATCACCTCAATCCCTTCATCAAAAAAAACTCCCTCCAAAACCATGGAGCAACCATCCAAACCATCTCCATCTAAAATTATTAAATCACCCTATACCTCTTTAACCAAACCCATCAAGAACTTAGGGATTCTTCCTAATCCTAGCCTCATCCACCCATATTTGAAATTGGATTTAAAACCATCTATTCCACCAAATAAAACCTTAACCAAACCAACCAAAAAGGTGGAGCCACCCAAACTCCCACCTAGAACTAGAACTGTACCACCCCCTTCTCTCTTATCTTCCATCTTAGGACCTCATCCTTCTTCCATCTTAGGAGCTCACCCTTATATCAAGAAGGTAAATTCTCCAAAAACTACCCAAAATAAAATCCATCCTTTTATCCTACCTTTACCTACTCCCTCCAAAACATCAAACTCCCCATCATTTTTATCTAAACCATCTACCTCTGCTTACCCACCTATCTCCAAACCTTCATCATCTCAATCATCCACATCCAAATATTTCAAATTTAAAGATTCCATCTCAAAACCAACTAACACAAAACAAGTCCAATCAAAACCACCTACCAAAACCATCCTACCAACCATAACTCTTGTAGTGAAGCTTACTTCTAAGATCGCTCCCACCCCCAAAACTAAAAACCAATCACCCTCAACACCTTTGCTCAAATATTATTCAAAAAATTTATAAATATTTTTGTAAACTTATTCCTTAAACCTACCACTATTAGACCCTCTGACCCCTCAAGTCACAAACCATCTTGGTTTGATGACAAATTAATCTACTTTTATTATAGGATACCTAAGCATGACACAAAGAACTATAAATCTCTCCAAGCACTTATCCATAACTTATGAGATGAGGATGATCTATTATTATATGAACCTATCTTAAGCCCATTACCAACCCAAACAACAAATGAACCTACCCAACACTTATTCACTCCCACAATCTCACCCAAGAGTGGGGGGGAATCAAAGTAGTGTTCTATCCCAACACTTCCCCTTATCCACACTATCCATATGGTTACCTGATATAAGGCCTAGTAAAAGGATAAGGGAAAGGATAAAGTGTCTATTCCATAGACATACCCTTTCACCCCTCAACCTTTTAACCAAACTCAAACTCCTTCACCTTCACTTTCACCTTCACCTTGACCAAAACATAAAATATCCATTTCAAGTGCCCTTACCTCCAACCCTTTTGAATCTACCAATGCATAGTTATAAAATAGATTCACTAAACATCAATGAAGATGAGTCTATATGAACTATTCAATACCTAGTCCAATCACCACCAAGCACTGATATAGGCCCTACAATCTATAGAGGTATAACCTGAAGACCCTCAGCCTCTTATAGCCTTTGTTAGAGCTCTTCAACTTTTTACCCTTATCACATTTAAGGATTCATAAATACCTTTTGTTCATATTAAATATCCCAATCCTCCCATATTCATCACTACATAAATCAATCAAACCCACATCAAAATGATGATGATTGATGGAGTAGCTAGTATTAACATTATCTTTTCTCATGCTTATGACCAACTTCAGCTACCAAAGAATATCATGTCAAAAACCTTAGTAGTCTTCCATTCCTTTTACGATACTATAGCCACAACCTTTGGAATTGTTGTCCTCCACATTCACTTGGGACCTTGCACACTTTTGGAGCTCTTCTACATCATAAAAGGTGAGTTAAAATATAGTGTATTACTTGGATGCCCTTGGATCTACTCCATGAGTTATGACCCATCAACCTTGTATCGATGTGTCAAGTTTGAACATGATGGTCAAGTCATCACCATACAAGTTGACCCTAGTCCTTTTGCATATTAAAACATGACATATCAACCTAGTTATGTCCTTCTTAGTCACTCGTCCACCTCAAAACCAACCAATAAAAACTCCCCTATCATCAATGAAGCTTCAACTAGCTCATCTATCCCTTCTTCTTAGATCCCCATAGAGGACCCCTTAGAACCCACATTCCAACATCTCTCACTGAGAGAATATCATATTTTGGGCTTAGACGTTTCCCTAATCCTCAATAATATGGGAACCTTAACCATGATCATGACTATGATCCTAATAACAAAACCATCATTCCTTTTGGACTTACCAACCACCAAACCAATTTCATCTATGGGGGACTTGATCATTCATTTTTTTCTTCCTCCACCACCTCTTCTATCTGATTATTTACTTTTAATTTCTACTATTTGGATAAACTATAATTTTCCAAATTGTACCTTCATAGGTGTGCCTTTAAGGGATTTGGCTTTAGCCATTATGAGCATGGATCCCACAAGTTACCTTTGATTAAAACCTAGAAACCTTGTGAGTTATTTGGCCTTGGGTTTGTACCACTAGAAGAACCCATTGATTCACCCAAACCCATTGCCACCATTGAGGAAGACATCCCATCATCACCAATCCCATCTCCTTCAAAGTCTAATTTTTTTTAAATCATCCATCCTAACATTTTTTTAGTCAATACCATTAGTTTGGGCCCATAACCTATGAAAAGGGTGGTCAAACTAAAACCTTTCCTCTGATTCATCTTGAAATGGTAGAAAATTATTCTCCTACCATCCACACCATCCAACATCAGGATGATGATTTCATTCTCACCTATTTTGGTGTGAGGTATTCTTTTATATAACAAATCCCTTCCTCCTTAAAATTAAACCATGTTGAATGAATCCACTATCAATGTCAACTTGGGTACTCAAGATAACCCCTACATTGTGAAGATTAGTCAATCCTTAGATTCTTTGTGGCAACATGATTACCCTTCCTTCATTTATGACCAAAACATAATATTTTCTTGGTCCTATCAGGATATACCAAAGATTAACCCTTCCATTTCTCTCCACAACATCAGAATCCATCTTGATGCCAAGCTTGTTAAGCAAAAGCTTAATAGGATGTACCCTTGTATCACCCTTCTAGTCAAAGAAGAGCTTCAGTGCCTCTTATCTCTCAATTTCATTCAAACCATCAACTATCCACAATGGGTTTCCAATATCATTCCCATCACCAAACCCATAGGGGTACTTCACCTCTATATTGACTTCTATGACCTCAACCTTACTTGTCCAATGGATGACTTCCCTTTGCCTAGCATCGACCAACTTATTGATCTTATAACTAGCCACAAGATGTTATCTCTCATGGATGATTTCTAAAGATATAATCATATCTTTATTTCCCCTAAGAATAAACATAAGACTTACTTCATCACCCCATGGGGAACTTTCTACTATAATATCATGATATTTGGTCTAAAGAATGTTGGAGTAACTTACCAGCATGCAATGACCTACATCTTCCATGATCTCATCCACAAAATCATAAAGGAATATGTATATGATCTCCTTGGTAAATATAAATATCACAAGGATCATCTTGAAGTTCTCAAAATTGTCTTTGAGTGCCTAATCCATTTCCATGTCTGACTCAACCCTAAAACATGTGTTTTTGTGGTCCTATCTGGAAAGCTTCTTGGATTTATCATCTCTCTTCAAGGAATCAAAGTAGACCCTTCCAAATTTAGATTTATCCTCAACATGCCACCTCTAACCCACATTAAAAAAAAAATTTACCTATGGGGGAAGCTCCAATCCATCGATCACTTCATCTATCAATTATCAAATAGACGTCAACCCTTTCACCATCTTATTAATAAAGATACATATTTTAAGTGGACTAAGGAGTGTCAACAAGCCTTTGATTCACTCAAAGAGTACCTTTTTTCTCCACCCATTCTTATCCCACCTAAAGAGGACCAACCATTCTACCTTTATATCTCTTCCATTGACCATTCTTTATGGGTAATGCTTTTTCACCATGATGAACAAAATAAAGAGAAGGTTGTATACTATATAAGTTGAACACTTATAGAGTATGAGACTTGGTACACCCATATCAAGAACCTTTGCCTCACCTTAGTTTTTGTGGCTTCCAAACTTTGCTATTACCTCCTCAATCACAAAACCTTTGTCATCAATAACACTAAATCACTCAATTATATGCACTCTAAACCATACCAAAACTAGTGTATGGATAATTATCTCATGTTCCTAGCTAAGTTTGACCTTGAGTTCCTCTATCAAAAGTTGATTAAAGGATAATTCATTATTGATTAATTGGCTGAAGCTCCTTTTCTACTATTGGCCTACCCTCAACCAAGACTATTGATATTGTGTAAAGAAGTGTGTTAAATGTCAAAAACATGCCAATTTACATCATGCATCAGCCCATGGCCTTCAAGTATCTAAGGACTTTTGGACCTTTTCACAATGGGGATTAGATCTCATTGGGGAAATCAATCCTCATTCTTTAAAACAACACCATTCCATCATCACCACCAAGTATTTAACCAAATAGGTGGAGGCTATTCCTCTCATCTCGACTAAAGCCAATAAGATATTCAGTTTTATTAATCATCATGTCATCTGTCATTTTTATGTTCCCCATAAGATCATCATTGATAATGACAAATATTTCAAAAACAAGAAAGTCCAAGGTATTTTTGATGCATTTGGAATCAATTTAATATTTTCCTCTCCTTATTGTCCACAAGCAAATGGATAGGTAGAATCCTTTAAAAAAACCCTCAACAAGATGTTAACCAAAGTGGTCAATGCTTATGGTTGGGATTGGCACTTCCACATCCCTTTCTTTTTATGGGTCTATCACACTAGAAGCCAAACCTCTACAAGTGTTACCCCTTTCTCTCTAGTCTTTGGAGTAAAGATGGTTTTGCCTCTTGAAGTCCAAATTACCTCCCTTTTCATATCCTTACAAGATATTATTTTTGAGAGTAAATATCATCAAGAGTGTCTAACATGACTTGAACTACTTGATGAGAACCACATAGTAGTGCTTAACCACAATCATGTTTAGCAAGAGTGAATCAAGTGTGCCTATAAAAAACATCTAAAAAAATAAGAATTTAACATCAGAGACCTCATCCTGAATGAAAATCAACATGTGACCAATCTGGATAAAATCAAGTGAGGTAAGTTTACTTTCAATTGGCTTGGAACCTACATCATAACCCACAAATATGGATCAAGACTTTATCATTTTTCCTCTCTTGAAGTCAAACTAGAACCTGAGCCTCTTAATGCTTTGCATGTGCATTCTTTATTTTTTTAAATAGGATCAAACTCACCTTTTGTCTAACTTAAGTGTGTCCCTTGATTCATGATATTTTTACCTTCCTCACACTTTAATCTTATCCCCTTGAGGACAACTGATTATAACATAGAACTATATGATTAACCATCACAGTCATAACCTAATCATAAATATGGGTACCAAGGCTCTACCCATGGCATGGTTCATAGGATACTTTTTGTCCCTAATCAAATTGAATCCCATGGTCATTATCTCTAAAAACCACCCCTTTAACCTATCATTAACCTCTTACACTTTAGGTTTTGCCCTAATAAAGGTAAACCTCTAAGATAAATAGACTTGTCCATGTCTAACCTAGCATCAAAATAATTTGGGATACCAAAATATGACTTGGGTCAAATATATCTAGCATGTAAACTAATCCCTGGAAGGATAGCTATCCAAAATCTAAAACTGCTTAAAAAGATAGACTTCTCCCTCGAAGGACAGCTACTAAAATGAATAAAATCAAACTTAGACCACTCTATTGAAGGATGGATGAGTGAAATTTACTAAAGTAACCATTTGAAGCTTCTCGCATCGATCAGCTTCAAAAAAATATTAAAATAAAGTAATAAAAGACCCTATATCAAAATCAAGAACAATTTATCCCAAGAAAGCTGTAATTATCTTTCATACATAAAATTAGTAGACTTCCTGCATTGATCAATCTAAACCCTGAATTATAACATGGACTTGTATATAATGGTTCTTAATTCACCTACATAAGGGTAAAACCAAACCATAGGAAGGTTACACTCCCCTTCACATCACCTATCACCTATCTCCCCTTTATACCATCTAAAAATCAAGGGACTTTGAGCTTACTTGACACAATGTGATCAAGACAACTTTTTATCAACCAATGTATGCTAATGCAAAGCATTTAAAGGGCTTATGTTCATTAATCCAATCTAATTTAAGTTTTGTTTATTCCTTACCAATGAAGAAGCATCATGCCTTTTTCATATGCTCTCATAATTGGTTCATGTATTCACTTAGACGTATATCTCATGATCTTCATTTATTTTCACACATCTAGTTTTGTTATCTAACTTACTCTATGTGCTATCATCAATAAAAAAAACTATAAACCATAAGCATCACATCATTATAACATCATAAACCACATCAATAACCATGATCAAAACCTCATAACCATAACCATAAACATCACATCATCATAATATCATCACCATGTATAGAACAATGACCATGACTCATAAATCATAACATAACATCCATGATAATAACCATAATCAACAAAATAAATCACATCACCTCCTCATAACATCATAGCCATGTATAGAAGAATAACCATAACAATACCATAAATATAATAATCATAATCTAAGCATCATAACCATATACATAAAATAAAGCATCATCATAATCATGTATAACCATTCACCATAAGCATCATTTATAATCATCACATGCCTATACTAGTGAGTCTACATCTCATAAGCATAAAAATCAAACCATAAACCATAAAATCAAATATATCTATCATCATGTCTCATTAACATAAAATAGTACATGTAACAATGTACATCTCTCTCTCAAAAAATATACATCTCACTGCATCAACTCATAGGTCAGTATCAAAATCATCTACATATATACATATCATATCATCAAATTATTCCCTTGGGGCACCATTGTCATCTGGTGCCTACCTCCATGAGGTACTTACCTATCTACCCATTGAAGCAACCCACTAACATAGATTTGATACACCTATACCACCTATCAAGCTAGCTCTGTACTTATCCCATAAGGGCTCTTATGGACACTATGTCAGAACCATGGCCTCATAATAGTGAAACTCCTCAATTGTGGCCAAGTACCATACCATAGGGATACTACCTAGTGGTCTTACTAATGTTGTAGTTACTCCTCCTCTATTTCATAGTGGTAACTTGACCATATATTATCATAACCTAGCCCTCAATGTGGCCACATACCCCTATAAATCTATGATTTGTGCCTACATAGTAGCCAACACCACTCTTGTCTATCCATTAGGGTTACCTCCTTGTACCTATACCTATGGACCCCCTTCATCTGGGTCCACATCCATAGCCTACCTACCTCCATTATTCCATCCAAAATCTATCTTTGCATAGAGGTCATGATACCATGCCATGTATCTATTAAAAAAACCTACATCATCAATCTCTGCTCACTCATAATCAAGAACCACTTCCACTAGTTATGGTACTAGAAGAAAAACTTAGCATCCTCCCACTTGTGCCTTAAGAATAGACCTATAATCCATTGTACCAAGCCAAACTACCTACAAACCTTGTCAAAAAATATGAACTTAGTCTCACCCTCTCTCCTCCCCAAAATCCACCTATAGATTTGCATTGATAAAATATGTTGAGTCTAGTGGGTCCACCTGATGAAATTGACATATGGCCTCCAAACTACATCTCCAACCACCAGGGCCTCTAATGCCCCATGAACCAATCAATATCCCTCACACCTCCTCTAGCTCCTGTGAGTGCATAATCACTCTTCCACCATATAAAACCCACCTTGAAGTCCATCTAGGCATATCCCTCCCATGACAACCCCATCTATCTCAAAACCTAGATATGCTCATAGGCCCAACAATGAAGCACAAATCCCACACTGATGCCATATCTCCTATGCACTCTAAACCCCTACAACTTCCTATATATATTTGTACCAACAAAATAGTTTCCCACCCAAAAACTATTTGACCAAGAAACATCTCCACCAAAACTCCTAAAAAAAATATGGAAATTTCCCACTACTTAAATCTAGGAATGCAAAGCATGAGAATGCCATCATCATCATTAACCACCTATCATCTCTATCCCTATGATACAATGGCCTATAACTAAATCCACTAGCATACCACTTGGGGAAGGGCTGATCCTTACCATATAAGAGATCCAAATGATCATCTTTATCCTCACTTTAAATATGATATATTAGCTCTGACTGAATGGGTAACCATGTGATTCTATGTACATATTCTAGTAGGATGGTAATCTCACCCATTGATAGGAAAAAGGAGTTCATGGATGGATCCCATCTCTCAATGAGGGCCATGATCATCACCATATCTCATGGCACATGTTAAAAGTGTATCATCACACTGAGGCCAACCTCATCTATATGTACCCAGTCATCATCCATCATCCCCTAATAGACCTCTATAAAGATCTGAGGGACCTGATCTCACATCTAGATCTGATCTTGTACCTATAAAATTTTCTATAAAACACACTTAATTTTCTATTTAACTACTTTTCCCATGGACAACCTCCTTGTCAACTCATTCATCCTACCTAATGACACTTACTTTTTCCTATATACACTATATCAACATATTTTTCAAACCCACCTTACACCCAAGATACACTATATAAACATATATTTTTTCTACCTTATCATTCCCAAACATTCTAACATAACCTTAACATTAACCTTTTTATAAGAAACACTAACCTTCATCTTTTGTCAAAAACATCTTACCCTTAACCTATTTTCCTAAACCTTTTATCAAACCCCTTGACCATTTGATCGACCAATGATGGTCACTATGATTTTTGATGGTTGGTTGGTTATTTGGCTTGCAGTTCTTAACCATTGACAGTTAGGTATGACCATTGATATTCACTATGTATGATCATTGATGGAAAAACCCTAACCATACCTTACCCAAAAACCACTCAACTACCCATACCTAACACCTAATTACCCAAATTTTGGCCTCTACCCTACCTCCAACCTACCTACCCCGCCTAATTTTGATTTTTACCCTCTAATTTTAACAAATCACAACCTAACCTAAAAGTAGGTTAAAACCCCAAATCTATCACCAAAACCAATAATAAACTAATAAATGACCAAATCAACCTATCCTATCAATTTAAGTCAACACCTACCTCATTCCTTGGTCATTGTCAAGAAGGAATCCTAGCTCCTGATGCTCATCTATGTCTTCTTTCAACCTGCATCTTCAATCCTATGCTAACTCAACACAAACTCTAATCAACCAATTAGCAATCGACCCTACCTCATCTTCACCCTTACACAAAATTCCAAAGTCACCAATTTGCACAAGAATTAGAGGGTCAAAAAGAAAATAGTTAAAATGATTTCTATTTTTCACTTTTAAAATCTAGACTTTTAAGGTTACCCTTGACCATCGATGGTCAGGGTGACCATCGATAGTCAATTTTGGGACCCCTAACCATTGACAGTCAAGATGTCCCCTTACTACCCTTCTCCACCAAACTAGACCCAACCTTTGGAGAGTAACTATTCTCCATAAAAACAACCATGAACAATTGGAGAACACCCCCTCCAACCGTCCAACCATCTAACCATGTCCACTTTAATGTTGGCCATTTTAGCCCAAACTATTACATATTTTGTAATGAATTTGCCTTGGTCCTTTTTACCACATCGACCAACCTTACCATGTTGAATATTTGAATTTGCACTACCTAGTGCACACTAGACCATTTATTTTTTTCACAATAGAAATTCCTACCTTAGATACCCATAAAAACACCAACCAAGTCTAAGAGACTTGATAGGAATAACCTGATCAACTATGCCTAATGTTGTGGCCTGATTACCCCATCACTAGTCCTTCTATAACTGACCTTATTTTTACCAACCATGGAAACTTAGTCTTTGTATAATCTTGGCTATCATACTTAGTTTCATTTTATGCACATGTTTATACTTCAAATTCCCAACCACCATTGTCACCAACCTCATGACTCACTATAACCACTTATCAAACCTACACCTAATTCGATTTCACCTCATCAACTCCTAATTTGAGGGGGGACACCTCCTCCCATATTCATGGAAACTAACCTTAGACCCATAATCCTTTTTCTATAGCTTGATGATACAAAATACATAAAAAAAAGTGGCAAAATGTAGACACCATAATTTTTCACACTAAAATTCTGAATGCCAAACATCCCTTGAGCACCTTAGGGCCCCCTTGGGACCAATTTGACCCTTTAACCCATAATTAAGCCTAACCATGGTCAGTTTGACCAACTAACCAAAACCACCCTTTTAACCCATTTAACCTTTGACACTCAACTATCGGTGGCCACCTTAATCACTGATAGTCACCATGATCACCGATGGTCAGGGCCCCTACCTCTTGACCACTTAAACTCAAGTTGTGTACAAGCTAACATGTCAAAATTTAATATGGATGGTAAGCTAACACATCAAAATGATTAATTAAACCTATTATATAACCTTCCACCTCCATCTCTCTTTGCCTATAAAAGGAGGGGAGTAGGAGGTGAAAAGGAATCAATTAATCCATTCATCCAAGCATTTAGTAATCAAGGAATCAAGGTATCAACTAGAAATAGTTAGGAACTATCAAACTTCTTTGTAGGTTCTCCCTTCAACAAGATAGAGACCCAAAATTCTACCAAAATCAATCTTCAATAAAAGTACCATTACTCTACCAAAATTATTCTAGGATTAGCTATCAACCATTAAGTAACCAACTAAGTATATCTCTAGTTTTCAAGCTTTAATTACATGGTTTTTAAACTAGACCCCCTCTACATCATATCTTCTAACCCCCTAATCTTAACCAAATCCCTAAAACACTTATTAACCCCTTCTACAACCTGAACTAGACTCTTTTTTGAACACTCTCAAAACCCATAGCAACCACTGATGGTCACCTTCAACTGTTGATGGTTAACTAACCATTGATGGTTAGCTTAACAACTAATGTTCACCCTGACCACCAATGGTCACTATGGTAAGAAATAATATCAAGTTATTTTTACCTACCTACCCTCAACCAAAACCCACTTTTTTCATCCCTACCTATTCACAAAGACCCCACCTATTTTACGAACCCAACTTGACCTATTTAGTGTTAGTATTGACCCACTATTTGTTATAATTAGTCTATTTCCTTTATCAAGCATTTATTTCTTCTTGCATTTCCTTTCATTCTTTTTGTTATTTAATGCAAGTACTTTATATTCATTCTTTTTAACTTAAATATTTTAAGAGTGGATTTACATCCTCCTAGTAAGCTCATGCTTCTTGGATCTATCTCATGCTAGGAAATCCACCTTGTTATCCATCTAATAACCCATTTGCATGAGTGCTTTCTTATCTACAGGTCATTCTTCCTAAGATAAAAAGGAGCTCTTCACAATCATATGGATCATGCACACACAAATAAATAGGTTCTTCTACCACAGTCTTATTACTATTTTCTTACTTCTTTAAATAGTAAATAGGTATAATTTGAGAGAAACAATAGGTATGAGCATTTGAAAATGGCCTCTCAAGATTTCTCCTACATTTTGGGTACCCTTGTCATGGAATTGGGTCATAATGACCAACTTGGTGTAACTCTCTAAAAACTAATGGATATAATTAACCTTATATCTCCCTTTGGAGGATCTCAAGTATCTTAAGAAGGTTATGTGGTCATGAAAATGGAAATAGGCACTTGTAGGGCTTAGGCTTGGTTCTAGGCCTAATAGGCCTAATTATGTTTGATGGGATATGACCACCTCTAAGTGGTTTTTAGTGAATACATATTCTTCCTAACATAAATTTATCCTATTATCAACCTCTTCACTCATTCTTTAATTCCTCTTTGTTTTCCCTTTCCTCCATTTTTTATTCATATGCTTTACCTGCATTTTGTCTTGACTAGGAGTGCCCTTTGTTTGAGATAAAACATAAGGCATATACCCTATCTACCTAGATAAACTAAGACCATAGAGTGATATAATAGGTCTTATTAACTTGTATATAATTTTTGAGGGTTAGAACACCTTTACAGATCTCTCAACACTCCAAAACCTAAAACTAGATTTCAAGACTATGTATCATGCACAAAAATTGAAATGACTGTAGGTGAGGTTTAAAACTTATCTTTGATCTACCCTTGCATACTAGGATCACCTAAAGATTTTTTGTAAAATTTTGAATAATGTTTCAAATGTTAACCCACCTTACACCTTTACCAACCTTTCAAATCATTTCTCTCTAAAATCCTAGGCTAGTCTATAGACTGAGTTGACTGTGTCACCCATAGGTGATAATAAGAGAGATTTCTAAGGGCCTATGTAGATTTTATTTTGTATATAATTACTTAATTATTATATCTTGATCCTTATTATATTATTTGACCATTTACAACTTGAGTGAACATCTATGCATTTAGGGTTTTCTTCTAGTTTCTCACTATCAACATTGTGGGTCTACAATCAGACTGTAAAAGTTCTAATTGGGAAACCATGAGGTTATTATAGGTATGATGCGTTTCTCAACATTATATTTCATATTTTTTGATCCTTATTAAATTAATATAACATTCCATACCTATATTATTTCATTTCATGCCTTGAGACCATAGTTTCACTCACCACTATAGGTCATTGCAAATTAGGTTACTTTTAGTCATTTCAACACAATACTTACTAAGTGTTTCATGTTAAGACTTGTCTAGGTTAAAAACCAATAAAAAATCATCCCCCCTTGATCAAGCAACCAATTTTATATGTCAAGAAATTTTTGTTAGTTTTGGGCTACAAGATAGAAACTACTAGGCATGTCTAGTCCTCAAGACAGTTCACCTTGGAAAGACCAAGTGCATGAGAAAAACATGATTCAGAGAAGTTAAGGTAAAGTATCTCAAATGAAAATTTCATAAATTTAAAACATTTAAATCAAACTTGACTGCACATAATGACCTGATCATTATCACAATGGCCTTCTCTATGCTCTTAAACCTGATTTAAGGTCTCAAATGAGTTCAACCATCCTCATATCAACACTTCTTAGACCTCTATGGATTGATTGCAAACCACTATTGGAAACTACCTATAGGTGAAGATATTATATGAATATGTACTTGGAATTGTTTTTCACAACCAATATATAACTATTTTAATATCTCAATCTTATTATTTCCACTTTGAGAGTATCTTCACAAACCTTGAAACATTCTTATTTCATTAGTATGGCTGGTCAAGGTTTAGCTCCATTTGACTATAGGTGAAAATCACAAGGAAATCTAACTATACTTATGTGTTAGGAATTTTTACTCCATTAATGCTAAACCTTAAAAATAATGACTAATCATCATGCTATAAGAGACTGGAAACAACTTATCACCTTGTATTACCCTTGTTTTTAAGACCAAAACAAGGAGATAAACCTATACAACTAATGTTACATTGTCTACAAACTGAGTAGAGTCTTCTAATATCAAAATGAGATCTTTATGCCTATATTATTCACACCACAAGTGTAAAATATATTCTAAAATTATGAGAATTATGTTAATACTCCTCAAGATCACATACAACATTTGGCTTGTTCAGATCAATGCAAATAGAGAAGGGAAAAAGAGGTGTTTTGGATGTGCAAGCAATTTTGAGAAGCCAACTTTATTAGCAATGGTTCACAAAGAAAAAACAATCAAACCTATGACTATTTACATGAATTAGAAGTCAATTAAGGTTAATATCATTCCCCAAGTTCACTTATTCATACTTTCATCCTCTTTTTTATAATAAGTGAAAATTGACTGACTTGTTTGACCTTGAAAAGGAAGTGAGGGGAAAGATTGACTAGTTTTTGGTAGTTTTAAGCCTATCAAAGCTACCTAATCATGTAATTAAATTGAGGGGACCTTAAGAGACACTTTGTAAGTTCTCCCATGTGCATTGACATTATATAGGATGTATAACTACTTAAAACCACCTGAAACTTTCTAATCTTCTTGGATAGACATTATACCTACAACATGCCAGTCCCAAAATAGTTTCTCTAACTATTCATGACATGTGGGATGTTTAATATGATCTTTAAACACTTTTATTCCTATGGAAACTATACCACTTCATTAAATGACCCAAAAATGACCTTAGAATGACTTAGGACAAACTAACAAATGTGACAATAGTGAAAACATAATATTTAACCTCATTAAGACCATGGTACACATTTTCAACCTAAGAGACCATATAACAAGTTTCAAATATAAATGGGGTTGATTTAGTTTGACTTGTGGTCAAATTAGTCAATGTGAATCATATAATATGTGTTAAGAAAGTACAATAATGACCTAGCTTGTAACTTGGCAAATAGGCTCTTAGGATATTATTCTAGTACTTCATACATGTATATGTGTTATACCTATGATTGGTATAGAAATAGGGAATTTTTGTTCAATTAAATTCTTGATAGATTTATTTTGATATGTTACCTGTTTATCTTTAGTCTTTTGCTATGTGTAGCTAGCTGAGGAATGAATGAGGGTTGATCTTGTATTTATATCAATCTTTTTGGAGTAATAACTCACATTAAATTAATTAAGTTGACCATTAGGATATGTTTCATTTGTAAATTGGATTACTTTATGTCATTGGATACTTGCCTCAGGTCAAGACACTAACATTTATACTATCATCAGTCCCATATGTTAATGTCTATGGAGAAAGAAAGAAGGTACAGGTTCAAAACTTGTAGAGATGGAAGATAAGTAGATTTTAAGCATTCTAAGAAAGATATAAAACTTGGACCATAATCATAAGACTGGTTAGACTAAGAGATATAGGCCAAGGGGCACAAGGTAGATCATATATGAGACTTGTAGAATTGGGAATGGTATAAAACTAATAGGAACAACCAAGGTCCATGTTTTCAAAGTGTACAAGACTGAGGTGATATATAATCATAAAATACTGTCTGCATTTTCCCCTTTAACCTAGTAATAAAATTAATAGTTTAAAGGAAAGAGAGATGTACCTAAGTGTGTATGCACACATTATCTTTGCATGTGGCCAACTTAAGGGATTTTATAATGACTAACCTACAACCAATATCATGTTACAATATAAAATTAGTGCATATATTCTGGGATTTAACCTGGTCAACCCTACCAGCTACATTAAACCTCTAAAAAATAAGGGCTTTCTTGTATCTTTCACTCACTCTTCTGATAGACCAATACCACCTAAAGGTACTTGGGAGAGTCCTATAAATATTTAAATCACAAAAATATGTCATACAAACCATTATAATCCATTTATAATAATATAGTCCATATCATGTCATAGTTAGGGTTTTAGAGAGGGTTAAGACCACCTTACAATCCTAATGATCATTCATAAATCTTGGGCCCTTAACCTAGAAAATAATACTTGTAAAATTGATTTGGGAACCTTTCCCAACTTAAATTAACTTATTAATATCTCATGAAAAATTTTCACATGCCAACAAGCATAATAAAATCCTTCTCAGGTTTACAATACCTCATTATGTGCATATAGAGAACCTAAAAACCACATTTCATGCTTTCTCCTTAAATATATGACCTAATAATTAGTAATAGTACTTGAAAGAAAATATAAAATCTATAAAATTTATCTCATTATCTATGGTATCTTAAAAACTATACTTGACCCCTCATTAGGCCACATTAGGTCTCTTTACACATTAAGCCTTGAACTACCAATCATACTTAGACATTGAACACACCTTGAAAACTTTTGTAATATTTTAAAAAATACATGATCATGTCATAAAACCTCATGAAATCCTTGCACACTAATTTTCATCCTTCATATATATTGATAACACCTCAAGACTCCTCATTAAGTTAGTCAGAGTCTAGGACTAGACTGGTTGCATTCTAAGGCTTAAGACCTTACCCCTAAAGGTTTACCCTAAAACATTCCAGAGTGTTTCAAGACTTTATATTAATTATTGGTCATATTTAACCATACAATTACAACTTGATCTTGACCTTGACATGTCATCAGCCTTAGAAGATTTACCAAATTGCCTTTAAATTCTCTCTCAACAGAGAGACAATAGGTTGCCTTTAAATTCTCTCTTATCATAGGACTCCTTGTCACATACCACTTCACCATGAATGAAACCAAATTTTAATTTGACATAAATTAAAACATTTATGCCATAAAATCAAAAACAAGAACATACCTCAATAATCTCCCCCTTTGTCATTGATGGTAAACACTAAAATAAAGCTAATCATTCTCATCTCCTCAAGTTGGATCTTCTTCAAATTAACCTTTATCCTAAATTATAATTTATTCCCCTTTAAAATTAATGACAAAAAATAATCTTTTTACAAATATTTGGTCCTTAGACCTGTAACAACACACCTTTTCTCTCTAGATAATATCACTCTCTCTTTGAAAAAAACTCAACAGAGATCAAGCTAACAACCAACTCCTATAGATTTACTTGGTAAACACACCTAATCTTGGAGCATTATTGACTCATTTTATCTATATGAGGTATTTATAAACTATCATGAATGTAACTTGGTTTGATCAAGTCATCATACAAATTCTTTATAACCCATCTCTTAAACTTACATCTCTAACAAACTATTGACTAAATTTTGGATCTGAAATAGAGAATACAAAGCTCCCCCTAAGACCAAGCATCCTTCATGATTTTACTCACTACTTGAGTATCTCCATGAATCCTAATAGAGTCACCTCTTCTCTATTGTGTACTAAAACAACATAAACTTAGGAGATTCCTAGATCTTCATGTACTTACTATTCTAAAATTTCTTCATGATCCTCTTAGTCTTGAATTTTTCAATCTCCATTTGAACAACATTCTAACTTGGTCTATATATATTGACTTATTCATCCATAATATGAGTTGATAGGGAGAATTCTTGGCACTCATTTACATCTAAACTATGCTCTACCATGGCAAGTAGTCCACTTGTACTTGCATACTAATCATCATTCACCTTATCTACCTTTGGTATCCATTCATTATTTTGTCTTCTTGCACTCTAAGGGCCTCAATCTTCTTGTTTTGACTTGGGAATCCATTCTTATAAAAATTTGAAATATGACCAACCTTTTTAAAAATTGAAACACACTATTCCTATTGATAGAAATACACCATTATCCATACCTCTTGATTGATTATTCTCCTCATAATTCCATGCACATTCATTCTTCAAAGGTTTTCTACAATGCCTTACTCTCTGACCAAATTGGTTACATAAATAATAATAACCATTAAAAGGATTAGCATACCTTATAGTATTAGACTACCTAATAAGATTAGTTTTCATTCTTCCAACACCATTATTGATTGATTAACCATTGACCTTTAAGGTCTAATTCTCCTTAATCACATTAGTGTTATTTTGGTTTCTAATGAAACCAAGACCTATTTTGTCATTAACAATATTTTAACTACCCAAGATGTTGTCTAGATCATTAGTACTCTTTTCAAACTTCACAAAGGAGTTTACCTTATTTGATGCCTAATTAAAATCAACTTTCAAATAATATACTCTAGTTACATACCTTGCACATTCTTCTTATTTAGTCTTTAGGCTTGCAATCACAATCTCAATTTGAGTCTCCATCTATTTAAATATTTCCTCTTGTTATTTGAAGTTATTTCTTAGTCTAACTTCAAAAAAATGATTTGATACTAATATTATTTGAAAAAATCTCATTGCCTTACTCTTCTTCTTCACCATATTCATTATTTTTAGATCATTCATCAACTCAACCTCAAGGTCCACCTCATTTTACTCTTCATCTGAATCACCAATAACACCTCCAAACCATATGGACTCTTCTTTACTTAAATAACTTGCCTCCTCAACCATGAAGAGAACTTCATTGACATCATGATCACTCTTAAAATCACTTCTCTCACTCTCATTAGATGATTTGTAGTTTTCCTTGGTGTAAAATCTTATTTTGTTCTAGAAAAACTTTTTCTTGCCATCATATTGTTGGTTAATTTATTGAACTAGAAATTGGCCAACCCTATAGATTAAAAGGGTCATGATCTATGTTTATATTTTTCTTTTCAGTCATGTTGAATGTGTTCAAGACATGTATAGTTAGTTCTTGTATAGTCATATTCCAATCTTGTCTTAGCAGCCCTTGAGTGAAGGATTACGTGAAAAAGATATACTTCATGCTATGTTTTTCCTTTGATTATTTTTTGTCTTGGCATATTTTTATCTATAAACCTTTGAAAATGAACCAAAAATATGAGACATACCTGGGGACATCAAATTAAAGTTGTATTAATTAACTGTTTGGATTTAAAAAATCCTTAACAAGTAAAACATGAGTAGGGACATCAAGTTTAGGCCTCGTGAAATAACCATTTGAATTCAAAAGTTCTAAATATCAATGGTCTACACTAAATCAAATCATAGATATATGGAATGTGAAAGGTCAATAGGTTCAAAATTCCCTAGAATGAGATCAATGTTTTGCATTCATTCAGATCAAAATATCTAATGGTATGTGCAAGGTCAATAGGTCCCTAGAATGAGATCAATGGTTTGTGTTTAATCAGATCAAAAGATCTAATGAAATGTATACAAATCCCAATTTAGTGGGTCTAGGTAGATCAATAAAGTACATCCACTCATAAAAAGTAGATCTGATGGTGAGAGGTGGGTTAAAAGGTTAGAAGATCCTAAAAGCAAATGCATAAGTGACAAGTATCTTAAGCATGTTAAACTATAAAAATTTTTATGGATCACATTCATTTATATAAATAAAGATCAATAGTGTGAGAAATGTCAATAATTTGATTTCCCATTATCAAAATCAAGCCCAAGATACTTTTGATAGAGGTTAACAAAGTTATTTTTGACCCAGGCAGGGAAATGCTTAAGCACTGAGTTCAAAGATGATATAGGTTGAACCAAAATGGATATTTTAGGGATCAAGCATCACCATTAGATCTATATGAAGGAATAATAAGTATTTTAGACTTAATATAGATAAAATGGTGGTAACTATTATCAAAGCGAGATCAAACACTCGATGAGATCCATTTCATCAACATTAAAACTATAGGAAAACCAATAATTAGGATTGGTTTTCATTTATAGTAGACCTAGGTTCAGATTTAAAAGTAAGGGTAGATATTTGTGATTATAGGAAGGTGTCTCTTCCTTCGACATAGCCATATATTTAAAAAATAGGTACCTATGACTACCCAAAGTAGACATGGTGATGGCTCTATTAGATCAAAAGATATGAGGATTTTGTCTTTACAGTGAAGGGCATTAATACAAGGGAAGGTTTGAAAAGGATTGTGGTGGTGGTTTTTTTTATTGGAATTGGGCTCATTAATGATCTATTCAGTACTAATTTCTCTCTCTTACCCTCTTTCTTCCTATAAATACTATCTTTAAACTCTTAATTTGCATCCCTTAGCTTAATATAGTGAAGATCTACCAAAATCACTTTGTAAAAACTCTTTTGAAGTAATATAAGACATCTCAGATTCTAGTTGAATGATAAGTGTGCTTTATTGAAGTTTGATTTATAGAGTGTATGTTTCCTATTCATCATTTGTATATCCTTCATGTACCTTGATTCAATTCTATTAGTTTCTTACAAGTTGTGTGAAGTGTTGGCTATTGAGGCTTCCCTTGAAGTGTCCATAAGTCCATAGTGTTTTACTTAAACCTATCTTTTTTATCCTTCAAGTTACAGGTCTCTTTTCAATCTTCATATGAAATACCCATGTTTTCAACCTTATCATATAATCTGATCATTTATTTTCCTAATTAGATTCATTAGTAGTCATAAAAGTGTCTGAGTTGAGATTTAATCATTGAGCATTTAGTGCATCACCATTTAGAATAGGTTTTATCTATTTTAGCTTTCTTCCCTTTCCCTTTTCCTTAGTATAAGTATATGTTTAGGAGAAGAACTATATTATCATATTAGAGGAACTAGCCTCGTTAAAAATCCTAGAGCTCTAACCCAACATTAGGTAACCCACATCCTAGGGTCATTCCCATGTTGGACTCATTTTGGGTATAGGACTTGAACAATCCTTTACTTAGCTAAGGTGAAACCTAAGTCTCTAATAAAAAGGGTGTCAAAACCCTAGTTAAAACTCCTCATAAGGAATATATAGATTCAAAATGGGGAGTTACTAGATCCTTTATACTAGGGTTCTCTGAGATAGATCACAAAGGGAGCTAGATTGACTAAAATGTGTAAGGCATTCAAAGTGAGATACAAGGCATACAATCTAGTATGAAATCCATACAACCTAGTTTGAAAAAAATCATGATGGATTTACAAAATAATTATTCAAATCATCCATCTATCACTATTACACAACTCCATCAAGGTGGATCTCCCAACTAGCCTAATCTAAATCCTAGTACCTTATCATAATATAACATGTTACCAAAGGTAGATATACATAAATTTGATGGAAAGGATCCACTAAATTGGATCAACCAAATGGATATTTTTTTTTATCTTCATTAGATCCCATGTAGATATAATTTTACCATGGCATCCTTGTATCTAGAACCTAAACAATTCATTTGGTATCAATGGTTGTGTACTCAAAAGAAAAATATGACTCTTAGTGTCACCTGGTTGGTTTTTATAGACAAGTTGTAATTATACTATAGCAGTAGTGTGATATAGAATTACCTCATCCAACTATAAAAATTGTAATAGATTGGTTCAATCAAGGATTATATTCATAATTTTCAAACCCCATCTTTAAGTGTAGAGATAATTTTTGATGAAAACCTAAATGACCTATTTTTGGGAGGCCTCAAGGACCACATTTAACATGAGGTATGCATGTTTAATCTACTTAATGTTTCTAATTCTATTATCATGGCATGCAAGGTTGAGGAAAAAATCATATCCAACAAGAAGGAGCCATTCACTCACTTTAGATATTGTAGCATATCAACACCATGATTTCCTCCACCTACCAAATTGACCCATCAATAAATTGAAAAGAAGTGTGCAAAAGGATTATGTTTTGGTTGTGACATCAATTGGATAAAAGGACATAGATGTACTAAGACTAATTTATTCTACATTGAGGGATCCAACAAATATGATGATGAGGAAGATATAGAGGACGTACCTAAATATTTGAAACCTGTAATCTCTTGTCATGCACTTTTGAGTATTAGCACTCCTCAAACACTTAAGGTGGTGGGTTTCTCAAAAACTAGAAGATGGAAATGTTGATTGACTCAAGGAACACATGTAATTTCACCAACCATAAGTTATCCACTTGATTAAATTGTTTTATTTACCTATCACTAGAATTTTAGGTCATGATTGCAAATGGTGGCACAATCAATTATTCAAGGAAATGCCATAGTATTAAGATTGTTATGGGTGAGTATAATCTAGATTATCATATATTTTATATTCCCATGGGTGGTGAAGACATTTTTTTGGGAGTCTGATGGCTCAAAAACTTAGGTATAATTGAGATGAACTCCAAAAACTATTCATGCACTTTCATTCTGAAGGTAGAAAAATTGAACTATGGGTATTATATAAAAAATATACACAATTGGTTATTTCACATTAGATAACAAAAATAAAAAAAAAAGAGGGGAAAAAGTATTTATAACATGATTATGTTCCATATAATTTCAACCCATAAAGGCATCTCCACATTCTAATCTACAGATGATTCTTGATAACCATCCATCTATTTTTGAGGCCATGCCAAAAGAACCAACACCAAAAAGAGAACTTGATCATGATAGTCAACTCCTTTTAGGGAGTCAACCACAAAATATTATACCATATATATATATATATATATGCACAAAAGATTGAAATCAAAAAGATGGTCCATGAGATGGTGGAGGTAGGGATCATTAGGCATAGCCAAAGTGCATATTCATCAACAATTGTCATGGTGCATAAGAAGGATGACACATGAAGGATGTGCTCAGATTATAGGGAACTCAATAAGTACACCATCAAAGATAAGTTTCCTATTTTATTAATTTATGAGTTACACGGTGTTGTTTATTTCATGAAATTGGATCTTCATTCAAGGTACCATCAAATTATAATCCAGGATGAAGATGTTCATAAAAATTCTTTTAAAAATCATGAGGGCCATTATGAGTTTTTGGTAATGCCCTTTGGTATTAAAAATGCACCATCTATTTTTTAGAGCTTGATGAGCATTATTTTTAGGCCTTTTTTAAAGAAGTTTGTGTTGGTTTTATTTGACAAAATATTGATTTACAATAAGACAAGGTAATAAAATTTGTAACATGTAAAATAAGTGTTGATAGTTTTGAAACAACATCATATTTATGTGAAGCCATCCAAATGTGATTTTGGAGTATAATAAATAGATTAATTGGGTCACATTTTATCCCATGAAGGTTTCAAATTGACCCTCATAAAATCAAAGCTATGGTAGATTGGCCAATGCCCAAAACTCTCAAAAACCTCTGAGGGTTCTTAGGAATAACATGTTACTACCAAAGATTTGTGGAAGGTTATCATAGCATAGCAACTCCACTCACTAAATTTCTAAATAAGTATTCCTTCTACTTGAATGATTCATCCAATAAAGTATTTGAGCAACTAAAAGCAGTTATGTCCACCACCCATATTTTAACTACTCCAAACTTCTCTAAGACATTGATTATTGAATGTGATGCTTAGGGATCAGGGTTAGGAGAGTAATAATGTAATAAATAAGAACCCTTACATTTGATAGTCATCAATTCAAAGGTAAAAATATCTATGAGAAATGAATGATGTCTATTCTTTATGAAGTAAAATAATGGAGGACCTATTTGATGGGTAGAAATTTGAAGGTAAAATGGATCATGATAGTCTCAAATAAATTTGGAAAAAAGATTATTATTTGAGAATAACAAAAGTGGGTAAAAAAAATGTTTTTTCATGATTTTGAAATCATATACAAGATGGGTAAAGAGAATGTAGTAGCAGATGCACTATCTAGATGGGATACATCCATAGAAACATTACTTTGTGCAATGTCATGTAGTAGGCATATTAGGTTGATGAAGCTAGGTTAGAGTGGGTGAAGGACAAGGATACATAGGCTTTGATTTAGAATATCCATCAAGGTTCCGTATCCTCTTAAAAATTTGAATGGAAAGGTAATGCCCTATGGTATAAGGATAGGATATACTTATGTAAAGATTCAAAGTTGAAGCATAAGATTCTTGTAGAGTTGTATGCATCTCCAATTGGGGGACACTCTAGATTCTTGAAACCTTTTCATAGAATCAAGAGAGAAGTATTTTTAGAATGACTCAAGGGAGATGTAAATTTTTTTTGGTGTAATGTTTGATATGCCAACAAAACAAAGGTGAGATGGTTAAGACCCCAAGTATGTTACAACCTTTAATAATTCCTAGTCAAAGGTGCAAGGAGGTTTCCATGGATTTCATCACAGGGTTGCCTTGTTCTGAAGGTAAGAATGTTATCTTGGTAATTTTAGATAGGCTTAAAAAATATGTCCATTTTTATACCCTCTCACACCCATTTATAACAAGTACATTAGCAACTAGTTTTATGGAGATAGTTCTAAAATCACATGGAACCCTAAACATAATTGTAAGTGATCATGACCCTATTTTCACTAGTAATTTTTGGATTAAAATATTTTCATATTTGGGTACTTAGATAGCTCATAGATCATCTTACCACCCCCCAATCTAATGGATAAATATAAGTGGTCAATAAATGTTTAGAGGGGTATCTCCATTATTTTGTAGAATGGTGGTATAACATATCTTTCCATACCTCTTCTAAAATATCCCCATTTCTATCACTATATGGTTACCATCCACCTTCCATTACTTCTTCCTTAAGTGTGCAAACCAAGGTTTGATATGTGGATGAGCACATTCAACATAAATAAGAGGTTTTGGCTAGTTTGAGAGAGAATTTGGCATTAGCATAAAATGAGATGAAGTAGTAAGCATATTAACACCGTAATGAGTGAAATTTTGATGTGGGTGAATAGGTCTTTGTACATTTGTAGCTTTACAAGAAGATTTCCTTAAATCAATAAAAAAAAATGACAACAAACTTTCTCCTAAGTATTATGCCCTTATCATGTTCTAAAAAAAATGGAAGTATGGCTTACAATATAGAGTTGCCTCATTCATCTCATATACACCCATTATTTCATGTTTCCTACTGAAATAAGGTCATTAGATAGAAAGTTTCAGCTCAGATAGAGCTACTAGAGCTATTTGAAGAAGGATGAGTCATTTTGGAACTAGAGAAGATCCTACATACATGTACTAAGAGGTTGAGAAATAGAGAGATTAAAGAATATCTGATCAAGTGGAAAAACCTGAGTAGTGAGGATGCAACTTGGGAGGCTAAAGATTTTTTTCAATAACATCTAGAGTTTTTTAACATTAAGGATAATGTTGGGTCAAAGGGGAAGGGCATGCTACGCCCCTAACCTATCACATGCATTGAGATATTAATAGCTAACTTGTATCTTACTTATCCTTATTTGATCTTATATCACATTTCTCTATGTTTTCATTAGGTTAGTAGGTTGTCCTATGAAGTAACCATGGCCTAAGTAGACTATATATAGGAGGTCTAGGTAGTTTTTTATCATGATGTTTGAGTATTTATTTCTTATTACAATCATTTAGGAGGTTTCCCCCTCAAAGTGGCTTATCTATTATTCATATTTTATATTTTACTTCCATATTATTGTGATATATTTTTGTTATTCTACTTATTTGGTAAAGTAATATCATTACATATTTATGTAAGTGTAGACACTCAAAAATTGCACATAATGGCGTTCGATGTCAAACTATATTTTGACCCTATCAAACTCCTAACTTAACACATTTAGATAAACATTTAATTCACCCCTTTTTAACTTAATTTAAACCATTTTTTCTA
This sequence comes from Torreya grandis, assembly GCA_037957365.1. Lineage (NCBI taxonomy): Eukaryota > Viridiplantae > Streptophyta > Pinopsida > Cupressales > Taxaceae > Torreya > Torreya grandis. Next base: position 648,203 of record JARHVA010002891.1, on the reverse strand, counting down.
TCCCCTCAATCATCGACGGTCAACCTAACCATCAATGATTAGCCTGACTATCAATAGTTAGGTCTCCAAGCCTGCTTAAAAAGTTTTAAAGTATTGACAGCTTTGTGTGAGATAAGTATCTCCCTAAATGAAAATTTGCTTTTAAAACTAGCTTTAAGATGTCATGAGTGGGAAAATTTATCCCCTATAAAATTAGTAACTTCCTCCATCCTAATTAATAACTTCATCCTATAAAAGGAGAAGAGGAGGAAGTGAAATGGATCCACAATCCATAATACATAATCTACAATCTATTATGCAGACTAATTACCTAGTGATTACCAGATTCTTGAGTTTGATTAACATTAATTATCAACCTAGGGTGCATATGATTTTCAATGATGTTAGCACTATATATGCATTATTGATTCACAAATCAACTTATTTTACTATTTTTAGTAAAATGAAATTATATTGAATTCACCAAATATTTATACTTTAAAATCTTATGAAAATAGAAATTTAGAAAAATTTCACATGAATGAATCACATATGCATCATAATTACATAATCAAACTAATAATAAAATCAACTTACACAATACACTAAATCTAAGGAGGGTCAAGATCTTCACTGTAACTCCTTCTAAGGGGGCCCTTCCTTGTTTAGAACTGAGTTCCAATCCTTCTCCAAGAGAATTCACAAACTTATTACAAAATAAACCTTCTCATTACTCAATTATATAGAAACTAAAGATTTCTACATGAAGTTACAATATTCAGAGTGCAATGCTATAATTCCAATACTTGTGCTATTATCTATTCAAATTAACTAACTCCTAATTTGATGTAGGTTCTATTATTAAATATAGAAGGTACTTTATTAACTCTTAATTAAAAACATAAAACTAGGAAAAATACAAATACTTTAGAAACTACCCTAGTCAACCTTCAAGTGGTTAGTAACTAAAGTTACTTGCTTTAGGCTTGACTAGGTTAAAGATAAGGTATACTATTTTATTGTTTTATTTCTTTTTGTCCCTTCTCATTATCCTTGTCTTTCTCATCTTTGGTAGCACGTCCAATATTTCCTTGCATGTAGGGAATCCATACAAAAATTATGATTTTGCCCAATCATCCATTTGATTCCCAAGATAGTTGGATGTGTCTTTAATATTTGATTAACAATAGCTCTATTTTACATAGTGGTTATGAGCAACTTGTAGGTGAAGCCTACAGTTACTATGGGCACTCTACAGTGGCTACAAGAAACCTATATGTGAAGCCTACAATTTCTATGAGAACTCTACAATGGCTATGAGAAAAATGTAAGTGAATCCTATAGTTTCTACGGGCACTCTACAATGGCTATAGGCAACCTATAGGTAAAGCTTATAGTTGTTTTTGGCAATTTGCATTGGCTACAACCTACCAAGATTTTGTAGCCTTACATGACCCTTCAAACTCTTGTTAACTAAAGTCACACAAATATAATTCAATCAAAGAAAAAGCATCAATAATTCATAACACGCACGCACGCGCGCGCGCGCGCACACACGCACACACACACACACACACACACACACACACACACACACACACACACACACACACACACACACACACACACACACACACACACACACACACACATAAAATCATAACTTTATTCATTCATTTGCAGAAGTCATGCATAATTATGGTATTTACATGGAAAAAGACATATACTAAGTATGGATGAGGCTATAAAATGAAGCAATTGGTGGCCTCATCACAATCCACAATATTGCATCCAATTTCTCTTGCTTACTGGTATTCACCATCCTTTTAGCAAGCAAGAAACATCATTGGAGACTTGAAACTCTATTAAAATCACTTTTAAAAGCTGAAGTACTGTCACTCTAGACAAATTAATTAAACTTTCCACCATCAAGTTTCAGGTATCTTTCTCTTGTTTTCATTAATTTATCTTATTTCTAACCTCCCTACCCTATTATACCTATCAACATCATATTTTCCACCCCTCAACCCTATAACAGACCTCTATTGGCCCAAAAACCTAATCTATACCTTCTTTTTTAATCATTTCCAGAAGTATATAGGTAATTGTCAATGGTTAGCATAATTTTCAATGGTCACTTCAATTGTTGATGGTTACCCAACCACTGATGATCAGCCTAAACCACCAATGGTCAACCTAAACCACTGAAAGTTCACCTGATCGTTGATAATCATAGTGGCATAAAAATACAAGTAGCTATTTTTAGCCTTCTAACCCCAGTCAAATCCAACTTTCTCTATTTTTACGTGATTATAATACCTTTTTTTTATGGATCAAACCCTAACTATTTTAGCATAATTATTGATTGGATTTACTACTTTTGGTCATTTTTATATTAACTAGAATTTTATTTCTTTGTATTGCATTTCATTTATCTTATGCAAGTAGATATTTACTTTATCATTTCTAAATTAATTGTTATAATAGTGGATTGATGACCTCCTAGAAAGCACTATGCTTCTTAGATGTAGATCATGCTAGGAATTCCACTCAACCATCCATCTAATAACCCCCTTTTCTATCATCTTTCTTATCTATAGGTTATTCCTTTCTAGCCAAAGAGGAGTTCCCATCATCATCTAGATTCACGTGTGCACTTTATCAGGTATTAGTCTAAACACCCTATTACTAGTTTCATTACTTACATTCAAAATTAAGAGATGAGTGAAAATTAACTAAATTTTTTTGGCACACCTGATGGGGCCCAGTTCCCTTTTTCTTCCTTTATAATTTGCTCATTGAATGAAATCTAAAAATTTCTTTTTGGGATTAAAATAGACCTCTTGCATAAATTGATTATCTTCTTGTCTTATTTCATCTAGTAACTTAGGAGGAAAAGTAATTAATCTTATCTTTCACACTTGATATCACACACTTAATCCAAACCAAAAAAAATTAACACATCAAAACATACCTGAGATAAGGCCCAACTAGGATTTCATCACCTAGTGGTAACCTTACCCCTTCCCAGCTATCCTACTTGGATTTCACCACCAAGGGAAGAACCAACTCAACTCTCTGATTGAGTATAAACTTTAAACTCATTATATTTTGGCTAAGCACCTGACACCCCTATTGGTTTGGGGTGTGAAGTGAGGGGGTAAGCCCCGACACCAATCCACGTATTAAATTTCAACACAAATTTCTCTCTTGAGCACCTAAAATCAACTTGAAACCAACCTTATATTTCCTCTTTAGTACCCAATCTACAAGCCAAATTTCCTCTTCACGCTTTATAAGGCATAAGCCAAAAGTGATCTAAAAATAATCTTAGGATTTAACACAATTTTAGTGTATGCATTGTTTGCCTTGAATTCTTTTATTTTGATTGCTCTTTATTTGAGGTGTGAGTTTTGTCATATTATTTCATATTTTCTCACATGGTCTTTAATAGACAATAGCCAAGAAAACAAAGCAATCAACCACCACCTTTGTCTTCTTCCTCCTCCATGGCATATAATTCTAATGATGAGGGTTCACCTCATTTTTCTTCCCCTCCTACTAGAATTTTGATTGTTATTAAGGGTGAAGCAGACTTTACTACCTTTCTTGACAATAATTCAATATCCCTTCAACATTATCTTAACAACTTACCTCACTGTACCTCTATTGTTTTAGTTCCTCTTATGGTATGCCTCCCCATCTTATGGTAGGTGTTACCTCAACCCAATCCTTGCTGACCCAAGCCTCTTCTTCCTCTAACATCCCATTTACTACCACTACCCAAACCCAAATCAACATTCTAACCTCTAACCAAACACCTCCTACCACACCCCACACTTCCCATATAGGTTTAACTTTACCTTTAGTTACCTATACTCTACCTACCATGGGGTTATCTTCTACCCCCATTTCCACCCTTCCCTTTATTAAAACCAATCCACCAACTTTTACCCCATTTCATAACTTGGTGCTTTCTATACCTAAAACACTTCCACTCATAAGCACTAGAGTCACCACTCAATCTCAACCTACCCAATCTCAACCATACCTTTAAGTTAACCCACATCCATCCCTCAATAAGTACCTATGACAACCTATCAATATAACCCATAAGGATATATAAAACCTTCCACCCAGGCATTTATCCCAATCAACCCTTATGTGGCACCATCTTAACCTCTTATGACCACTTACTAATATGTGGTTTCTTTAGAATGTGCACCATCTAAACCTTCTACCACCTATCCTTACATAGTTACCAACCAACCTCAACAGGATGTGCCCCTTAATTATGTTTCTTCCCAATCCCAACCCTAACCAAATTGGATCAAGATGTTAATGGACAAAATGACCAACCTAGAGTCATTTATCTCTGGGTCTCATAACCTTTTATCCTATGATCAAATTTGTAATGATCCCATCCATTCTTATTCTCCTCAATGGGAATTACCTAAGTTTTCTAGATTCCAAGGCAAGGAGGACCCCTAAAAACATTGGAGAGCATTTCATCATTCTTGTTATGTAATTACATACGATGATGCTCTCTTTCTTCGTACCTTCCCCATGTCCTTATCAGGACCATCCCTTGATTGGTATAGTGCTCTTCCCATGCACTCCATTTTTTCTTTCTCCCAATTGGCCCAAATCTTTTTAGAGCATTTCTTGGTAAATATATCTAAACAAGTTTCTATTATTGACTTCTATTTGATGATGAGTCAATTGTTGATTTTGTGGGTAGATGGAGAGGTCTCATCAACCAAATTTATTTCTCCCTACCTCAACCTAAGTTGATTAAACTCTTATCCTGGGGATCTGCTACACATATTGCCCCCACCCTTCAAGTTCAAACTTTCAAAACTTTTGATGAGGCATTCACCATGGCACGTAAACTTAAAAACTAAGCCATTAACAAAGGGAAATTGAAATTGTGAAATAAGATTTCTAGCTTTGAATCCAATGACCCTCCCTCCACCAAAACCACTAACCAATCCAACCATACCAATACCAAGACAAAAGCATCTAAAAACTTGGTTGTCCTAAAAACTACTCCACCTCTAACTGTCAATCAACCCCATCAAACCAATTCTTCCAACCCTCCTTATCAACAAAATTAAAACCAAAACTGAGCTCCTCTAAAATAATATACTCCCATTGGATAATCTTATGTGTCAATTTTGGATAAATTTCCCAAAGCTAACCTCATCCAATTTCTACCAATTAAACCACCCTAGCAATTTAATTCTTCTCACCCCATGTCGAGTTGATATAATGAGAACAACCATTATGCCTTTTACCGAGTTGTTGGACATGACATTAATAGATGAAATACCTTAAAAAATATTTTCCAAAACTTGATTTATAGTGGATAACTTGTATTTGATAATCCTAATGCACCTCCTAATTATTCCCTTAACATCTTCTACAAACCTTTTCCCATTCATGCTCCTTCTACCCATCACCATGACAGCAAACCCGAATCATCTCATTCTCATTAGGCACACATGATCAATGTTATTAATAGTGAAATCATTATTGAGGAGACCATTACCTCAACCACTTCTTCCTCCATTTCACTTATGAAAGTAGTGGACTCACCTCCTATTCCTTTGGATACCCAAATAGAGGACTCAACTACCCCTCCATCTTCATTTGATGAGATCTTAGCTTTATCTACCTCTCTTTTGGTGGGACTCACCTCCTATTTGTTTAGATACAAAAATGGAGGACTCAACTACCCATCCCTCTTCATTTGATGAAACATTAGCTTTAGCTACCTCTCCTTTGGTGGAAACACCAAAAGAGATGACCATTGCTTTAACCACCCCTTCTTCCACTCCACCTATTCAAGTGGTAGAATTTCCCTCCATTCTTGTCAACACTCTAACAAAGGAAGCAACCTTATCCTCTCTTTCACTTATGGAACACACACCTACCTCTCCCATTATAAAACCATCCATGCCCTCCTTGGTGTTGTCCCTGAAAAGAGATTCTTCATTTTTCAGACAACATAGGACTATTTTGGTCCCGCATGACCAAAATTGTTTGTCCCCTTTCCAAAAATTTATTCTCTAACATTCAAATTCATCATTTTCTCAAACTTTTTAGTAAAGGGATAAGTAGGTTCAACAGGTTCATAGGCTTCTATAGGCACGTTCAATCAAAAGGGACTCATTTCTCACACTTGGACACTTTTAGGATAGGTTCAATGCTTTGGTTCAACTGAAAAAGGGTCATTGGCATCTAATCTAATGAACCAATGAACCAATGAACCGTTGAACATTGAACCACTTTGGCTCAAAGTTCAATGGGTTCACAGTTCAATATTAGTAGCAAGGTTCAAACGGGTCAAGCGCTTCATCAAAGTTCAAAGGTTCAAAGGATCAAGCAATTCAAAGGTTGCCTCAGTTAAGGAAGGGCATGCATAAAAGAAAGAGTCAGGTGGACGCTTTCAAGTGTCATCGACTGAGCCCCTTTTTACTTTGTTTCAAAGAATTGGCAGAACATGGCACGTGTCCCTTTTTGAAAACTCAATAGAAGTTGCCACGTGTTTACATCTGTGCAAGTGCTAGAAATATTTGGACCATGCCACATGTCAGCGTTGTAACTCAGCAGAACATGACACATGTCAGCATTCGCTTCTCAAAGTTCCTTATAAGCTATAGGGTCCCTTTTGATAAAGCTTCTTCCTGAGTTCCACGAAGGGTGACAAGTGGCAACCACAGAAGGCTTGACTATGTTTTTCCTAAGAGCAATGGACCATGCCCCGTGTCCCCACCAAAGCTCAGTAGAAGCCTCTAAGTGTCAATATCTATAGTCTCTTCCCTTAAATTCACTATTTTGAGCAAAGACCATGGTGGGCCTAGGGATGAGTGACTAAATGAAGTAGAATGTGTCAAGTGTCTACATCCATGTGACTAATAAAAGTGTTCAGACTGTGCCACGTGTCCCATGTAGAGTGTGACAGAGGCTGACAAGTGTCATCAACCTCGAGACCCTGACTGAGCCCCAAACATTTCTATAATGTCGCAAAGGCTCAAAAAGGTGGATGCTGCCAAGTGTCAATGGTAGAAGATGCCACATGTCCTTGCTTATTCCTATGAAAGGTGCCATGTGTCAAGGGAAAGGGGCACTCACAATGCAAAGGCATGCATAGAGCCAAAGAAAGGTTTCTTTTGGATGAATTATCTAAATAAATTCCTTCAGACATTTTGTCCAAAGGAAATAAAAGGGACAATAGCCTGCTAAAGAATCAAAGCTCGAAGGCCACTTGGAGGACATTGAAGGGCATGTTCCCTTCAGAAAAGGTTTGAGCCTCAGAGGGTAGTGGAAGCTACCAAGTGTCACACGCTGAGACATAGTTTCAAATGAAGCCCCAAAGCATGAAACTCACCACGTGTCCTATCCCAATGCAACAAAAGTTACCAAGTGTCTGCATCCACACCCCTCAACCTCTAAGAGTTTTAAATCTTATTCCAATAAGCTTATTTCAAAGTTGTGGATGCCGATAAGTGTCCTCATCTGTGTCACAATGGAAAGTGACCATGGCAAGCAAGAAAGACATGAAGAAGTTACTAGGAAGTATGATGGGCCCGTAAACATCAAATTTGTCGCAATGAAGTGTCTGTTGATTCTAGAAGACTCAAGGCATAGACCCAAATGTGTTCAAAAGACTCTAAGTCTAGGATCAAGAGAAAGAAGAAATGGAGAGGGAAACTCAGTAGGAGTTACTACTAGTAGGTGAAGTAGTTTAGTGGGTAGATATTTGGGAGCTGGTAACATTGAAAGTGCCATCTACTTGTCCCCTTAGAGGTGAAGATAGAGTAGACAGTTGCAAGGCTAAGCAGGTGAATGAATGAGTGATTTAATCTAAGGAGGAGGCACTTGGAGAGGAATTGACATGCCACATTTAAGGCAGTTGCCTTGCTCTAGCAGGGTCCTTCCTGACAAAACCAAGAATGCATTCAAGGCATTGAATGTGCTGAATAGGTCACTTCATTGGGAGAAAGTGCCAAGTCCCTCCTGGCCTCTATATAATGTAAACTCTTTCATTATTACAATGGAGACCTTTTTGATTATCAAAATCAAAACTCTGCCCAAATTTAAAGGCATTATTGAGACTTTGAGCTCAGATTGTGATTCATATTATTTTATCTGAATGAGAAAACAAGTTACTTTAGACTTTGTGCTATAATAGCTTGTGATATTTTAGGAGATTGTTCGTATGTCTATTTTCTAGGAGCTTTCTTGTCCATTTAATTTAACAAGCAGAACTAGTGGAGGTGATCAGGAAGGTGTCTTGAAGGCCAACTATGGGATGACATTGTGCCCCCATAAATACCTTCAATGTGTTTGCATTTTCCTTTCCTATGTAAAGAGCCTTGGGATGACGTGGTGCCCCCATTGTTCTTCATATTTCTTCCTCGAGTTGTTAGTCACTCAGCACCCCCATTATCAATTATTGACTACCTGAAAGATTCCTTCTACCTGCTGAAGAACACTTTTAAAAGAAGAGAAGTACCTTCTGTCATTGTACCAAGATTTCTACTATTTAGGAAAGAATCTAGCTCTTGGCTGAAAGTTTCTTTTGAAAGAAGAGAAGTACCTTCCCCATCACCCAAGATTTCTTCCTTGTTTATCAGTATCATCTCTAAAAAAAGAGAGATGGATGGTTTATCCTACCCCTATGTCTTATTTTCTGCTTATATATATAGTATATAGCCTCTGCATATTTAATAGGGAACCTCCCCTTGATGAGAGGAGAGATTTGCCCCATGTTGATGTAGTAAACCTGCACATCTGGATGACCAATCTCCCTATGCTATGGTGATAAGAACTATTTTGAATGCCAATTAGCTGGTCGACAAAATATTCACCCAACAATTTTGGGTGACTCCATTGGGGACACAATAATTTTGTGTAATTTAGAACCTCAAGTTTTAGATTGAAACATCACCTATGTCTTACCCATTATCATTATAACCTTATCCATGCATTCCACTATGGAAGAATGAACTATTTCAGTGCTTTCCCATTGATAATTTTTCCTCCCCAACCTCACGCAATAGTTTTTGGTGACTCTACTAGGGATGAATGTGCAGTCTGAAGCCTCAAGTTTCAGATTGAAGTTGTCCCTACCCTTATCCATTACATAGTCTGGTGACTCTATTCCATGTCTTACCCATTATCTATTTATAGCCTTACCATTTTCATCCATCTCCATTATATTATTTGGTATGCAAAACTAGAGTTGTTGGGAAAGAAAGCACAGTTTGAAGCCTCAAGATTTAAGTTGAATCAGGGCCAGTTTCTTTTCCATTTTTGTCCTATAATCTGACAACTCCACTCAAATGCATTATCCCTATTGTTCATAATCTAATCATGGAATTTCAAGGCCCATAGGGTAACTCATTTGGCCCACTTAATCTAACTCCACCCCTGCATGAGCTACCACTCAGTTTAAGGAAGAATTTCCCCAAATTCTTTGGTGATGGAAGAGTCTACCCCGATGAACACATTACAGTCTTCACCATAGCCTGTGGTGTGATAGGGGTGGAATTCAAAGACGTGGTAGTCAATATTTTTGTGGAGACCCTACAAGGTGCTACTACAGACTAGTTCTACCATCTACAAGCCGAATTAGTGACTGACTGGGATACACTTAAAGCCAAGTTTGAAGCCAGGTTTAAGCCTACAGAGGATGCGCATGCTTTGTTAGCCCAGCTCACTTAGATGAAGAAAGAACCTCATGAGCCTATAAGGGACTTTATTACTAGGTTAAATAAGCTAAGGTAAAGGATTCCCATGGTCACCCAGCTGATGCCTCAGAACCTCAAGTGCTTCTTCATCAACTCACAACTACCTAAAGTGAGTTTTCTATTGAGATGAGCTAGCCACATAGACCTTGCTACTGCTCAGGACTTGGCTACTAAGGTAGAAGATGACCTTATCTTGGTAGGAAAGATAAGGAGAGATCCTAATAGAGGAAAACCTTCTTCATCTTTTGGATACTCACCCATAACCACCACTAACCCAATGGTCCAAAATTTGGCAAATGAATTGCTAACCTTGAAAAGGCAAATGGCACAAGGTATGTCTTCTACTCCTTTGTATAGAGATGCACCAAGGAGGACATTCTCCAATCAGCCATATCAAGGCAATGCTGCCAGAAGTCAAGGGCAACCAAGTCATCTTCCTCCCCCACAAAGAAACCTTACCCTTGAAGCACCTCCAACCAACTCAGCAGTTGGATATTTGGAAACAGAACATGTTTCCTATTTCCAACCTAAGTTTGAGGAAGAAAATGGCACTAATTTCTTCAGGGAGGATCAAGAAGAATCAGTTGGTGACTCCCACATTGGTTTCCTAAATTACCAGGATGAACCCAAGAGTGAAGGTGAAGTAGTCAAAGGATCAAACACAGTATTCACCCAGTCTAAGAATCAGTTAGCCCAATAGGCTAACAAAGAAAAGATAGAGGAGTGACCCAACCAGTGATTTCAATTGCTAAGCAGAGAACCCCTCTCCCTTTCCAGTCAAAGGACATGGTGATTGCCAAAAAAGTAAGTACATCGAACATCTTTGCACCTTTTACTTCAAATTCGTAGACCAGTCCTCCCCCTCCCATAAACCAAAAGGAAGGACTCTCATCCCCTGTGCCTAGTCCAATCCAACCATTTGACATAATTGATCATGTCAAATGTGTCAAGACCCAAATGGTGACCCCTGCAGCCCAAATTTTTTTGAGTCTTCAGGCAGGGATGAAATAACAAAAGAATTGGTGGAGTGTAGCATAAGTGTAGAAGAACCCTCCCTTCCAAATGAAGAAGAATCTGAGATATCTAAGGGGACAATCAAGACATGTGTTGGGTTAAGCTATTAGAATAACAAATTATGATACTAGACCATGTTATTTCCCATCAAAATCAAGAAAAGGAACTCTTCATAGGGAGATCAAGGAGCTATGATTTTCAGAAGGAAGACCACGTCCCACCATGGGGTAAGAAGAAGAAAAGGCCAAGAGGAAGACATAGAAAAGTAGTTTCTTGGTGGAGAGTTCCATTCGCCCATCACCGATTCTAGGGACAAAATAGTTTCCTACTAGTTTATCAAGATGAGACACCATTATCATTATCTCATAATGGGTGGCATCTAAAGTGCTTCAAATTTTAAGGCATCAGATGAGTTCCCCTATACATATGTATATTTGTATAATTTTTGTTTTTGCTTTGTGTTTTTTCATTTTCATTTTTTGGAGCCTTTCTTTTTAGGTAGCATGACTCCATATCCCAATGGCACACTTCAAGGCACTGGAGATTCTAGTTTCTACTCCCCTCAGCTATTCTAAGTTGTCATTTGAAGGAAGTTCCCCAACAAGAGCCAACTGTTGTCCTTGAAAAGTGATTCTTCATTTTTTAGACAACATAGGACTATTTTGGTCTTGCATGACCAAAATTGTTCGTCTCCTTTCCAAAAATTTGTTCTGCAACATTCAAATTCATCATTTTCTCAAACTTTTTGGTAAAGGGATTAGCAGGTTCAACGATTTCAAAGGCTTTTGTAGGAAAGTTCAAACAAAAGGGACTCATTTCTCACACTTGGGCACTTTTGGGATAGGTTCAACGCTTTGGTTCAACCGAAAAAGGGTCATCGGCAATATTCTAATCAAATGAACCAATGAACCATTGAACCTTGAACCACTTTGGTTCAAAGTTCAATGGGTTCAAGGTTTAATATCGGTGGTAAGCTTCAAATGCGTCAAGCACTTCGTCAAAGTTCAAAGGTTTAAAGGATCAAGAAATTCAAAGGTTGCCTCAGTTAAGGAAGGGCACGCATAAAATAAAGAGTCAGGCAGATGCTGCCAAGTGTCATCAGTCGAGCCCCTTTTTGCTTTATTTTAGAGAAGTGGAAAAATGTGCCATGTGTCCCTTTTTGAAAACTTAGTAGAAGCTACCACGTGTATGCATCCATGTAAGTGCTATAAATATTTAGACCATGCCACATGTCAGCATTATAACTCAGTGGAATGTGACATGTGTTGGCATTTGCTTCTCAGAGTTCCTTATAAGCTACAAGGTCCCTTTCGGTAAATATTCTTCTTAAGTTCCATGGAGGGTGACAAGTGGCAACCATAGAAGGCTTCATTATGTTTTTCTAAGAGTAGTGGACTGTGCCCCATATCCCCACCAAAGCTCGGTGGAAGCCTCCAAGTGTCAATATCCATAGTTTCTTCCCTTAGCTTCACTATTTTGAGCAAAGACCATGGTGGGCCCAGGGACAAGTGACTAAATGAAGTAAAATGTGCCAAGTGTCTACATCTACATGACTAAAAAATGTGTTTAGACCATGCCATGTGTCCCATGCAGAGAGTGATAGAGGTCGATAAGTGTCATCAACTGTGAGAGCCCGACTACGCCCCAAACATTTCTATAATGTTGCAAAGGCCTAAGAAGGTGGATGATACCAAGTGTCAATGATAGAAGATGCCATGTGTCCTCACCTGTTCCTATAGAAGGCACCATGTCTCAAAGGAAAGGGGCACTCACAATGCAAAGGCATGCATAAAGCCAAGGAAAGGTTTCTTTCAGATGAAATGTCTGAAGAAATTCCTTTAGACATTTTGTCTGAAGGAAATAAAAGGGATGATATCCCTCCAAAGAATCAAATCCCAAAGGCCACTTGGAAGACACTAAAGGGCATGTTCCCTTCAAAAAAGGTTTGAGCCTTAGAGGGTAGTGGAAGCTGCCAAGTGTCACAAGCTGAGACATAGTTTCAAATGAAGCCCGAAAGCATGAAACTCGCCATGTGTCCCATCCTAGCATAGCAAAAGTTGCCAAGTGTCTAAATCTGCACCACTCAACCTTTAAGAGTTTTAAAGCTTATTCTAAAAATATTATTTCAAAGCTGTAAACACTGATAAGTGTCCTCATCTGTGTCATAGTAGAAAGTGACCATGGCAAGAGAGAGATGTGAAGGAGTTTCTAGAAAGCATGACAGGCCCACAAATGTCAAATTTGTCATAATGAAGTGTCTGTTGATTCCAGTAGACTCAAGGCATGGACCCAAATGTGTTCAAAAGACTCTAAGGCTAAAATCAAGAGAAGGAATAAATAGAGAGGGAAATTTAGTAGGAGTTACTATCGGTAGGTGAAGCATTTCACCAAGTAGATATTTGGGAGTTGGTAACATTAAAAGCACCATCTGCTTACCCCCTTGGAGATGAAGACAGAGTAGATAGTTGCATAGCTAAGCAAGTGAATGAATTGAGTGATTCAGGCTAAGGAGGAGGCACTAAGAGAGGAATCAACATGCCACATTTAAGGCAGCTACCTTGCTCCAATAGGGCCCTTTCTGACAAAACCAAGAATGCATCCAAGGCATTAAGTGTGCCAAATAGGTCACTTCATTGGGAAAAAGTGCCAAGTCCCTCCTAGCCTCTATATAATGTAAACTCTTTCATTATTACAATGGAGACCTTTTTGATTATTAAAAGCAAAACTCTACCCAAATTGAAAGGCATTACTGAGACTTTGAGCTCAGATTGTGATTCATATTATTTTATCTGAATGAGAAAACAAGTTACTTGCAGACTTTGTGTTATTATAGCTTGTGCTATTTTAGGAGATTGTTCGTATGTCTATTTCCTAGGAGCTTTCTTGTCCATTTGATTTAACAAGTAGAATTAGTGGAGGTGATCAGGAAGGTGTCCTGAAGGCCAACTATGGGACGACATTGTGCCCCCATAAGTACCTTCAGTGTGTTTGCATTTTCCTTTCTTGTGTAAAGAGCCTTGGGATGATGTGGTGCCCTCATTGTTCTTGATTTTTCTCTCTTAGGTTACTGGTCACTCAGGAACCCCATTACCGGTTACTAGCTACCTAAAATATTCCTACTGCCTACTGAAGAACACTTCTGAAAGAAGAGAAGTACCTTGCACAAATATTTCTACTATTTAGGAAAGAATTTGGCTCTTGGCTAAAATTTGCTTTTGAAAGAAGAGAAGTACCTTCCCCATCACCCAAGATTTCTTCCTTGTTTATCAGCATCATCTCTAGAAAAAGAGAGATGGATGGTTTATCCTACCCCTGTGTCTTATTTTTTGCTTATATATATAGTATATAGCCTCTGAATATTTAATAGGGAACCTCCCCTTGATGAGAGGAGATATTTTTCCCCTATTGATGTAGTAAACTTACACATCTAGATGACCAATCTCCCTATGTTGTGGTGATAGGAACTATTTTGAATGCCAGTTAGCTGGTTGACAAAATATTCACCCAACACTTGGAAACTATCCCCAACCAAAAGAAGGTTACCTCATCTACCCAACCACCAATTTTGGAACCATTTATCAAAAATAAGGATAGAGAAACCATTCCCTCTTCTCCACCTAAGGGATTAAGTTTTGAAACTAATGACCAAAGAACTAAGACCATCTACAAGCCCTTTTCTAAGCTAGTCCAAAGTTTATAGTTCCCTTCCCAACCCAAATTTGATAGAGTCACCTTTTAACATCATCTTGGACTCCCTTACCAAAAAAAATCAAAATCCTCAACTTCACTTGAATCCACCTTTAAACCTATTATTACCTCTTCAAAAAATACCCCTTCCAAAACCATAAGTGAACCATCCAAACCACCTAGACCTAAAATTACCAAATCACCTTGCGCTTCTCTCACCAAACTGATCAAGAACCTAAGAATTCTTCCCACACCTAGTCACACTCACCCCCCTTTGAAGTTGGACTTAACCCCATCTAGTCCACCAAAGAAAAATATAACTAAACCAAATAATAAGGTAGATTTACCCAAACCTCCACCTCAAACTAGATCCATACCACCTCCTTTTCACTTACCTTCCATATTAGAACCCCATCCTTCTACCATCCTAATTACCTATTCTTCCTCCGAAAAACCATCCCCCTTTTCTCCACCAACACCTACACCCATAAAACCCCCTAGTTCTCCATAATTTTTATGTAACCTATATACCTCTGATTTCCCACCCATATCTAACCCCTCATCATCCAAATCTTCCACCCTCAAATCATCTTCCCTAAAGACAACCATAACTAAGCAATCCCAATTATCTACTAGAACCATTCAACCACCTATAACTTCTAAGATGAAAATTGCTTCTAAATAGGCTCCCATCCATAAATCTATAAACCCATCACCTTTAACACATTTGAATGAATCCTACTCAACCATCCTATAAAGGTTGTTTCAAACTTCTTCCATTACCTTACCCCCTATCAAACCATTCTACCCTTCCAATATAAGACCCTCTTGGTTCAATGATAACTTAATATGTGCATATCATAGGGCACTAGAACATAACATAGAGAACTGAAAATATCTCCAAACACTTGTTAATAAATTATATGATGAGGATGATCTATTATTTGATGAACCTATTTTACCTCTGTTACCAATCATACCATCAATTCAACTTATCCAACAATCACCTACTCCCCCACTCCCACCTAAGATTGAAGAGGAAGAACCAAAGCAAGCATAAAAACTAGAAAACCCCCTTATCCACACTATTCATGTGGTTACTTTATCCCAATCCAAAAAAAATATAAGGGAAAATCCAAAGCATCTATTCCATGGACTTACCCTATAACCCCTCAACCTTCTAACAAAAACCAAACACCTACACCTTCACCTATGCCACCACCAAAGCTCAAATTATCTATTTTGGGACCCTCTCCCTCCAACCCATTTAAATCCATCTAATGTATCATGTTGAAATAACTTCACTAAAAATTGATGAAAATGAGCCTTTTTAAACTAATCAACACCTTGCCCCACCATCGACAGACACTAATCGAGGCTCTGAAATCTATAGAGGTTCAACTAGATGATCCTCAACCTCTTACACCTTTTATTGGGCCCTCCAAATTTTCTCCCTCATCACCTTTCAATATTCTAAAATACTACCTATTCATACTAAAGATCTTGACCCTCCCCTCTTCATCACAACTTACATCAATCAAACCTACATCAAGAGGGTTATGATTGATGGAAGAGCTAGCATCAACATTATCTCCTCCCCATGCATATGACCAATTTCAGCTACCCAAAAATATCATTTTAAAAATTACAATGGTCCTTCACTCCTTTAATGATACCATGGCCACTACCTTAGGGACCATTTTCCTCCATATCTACTTGGGGCCTTGTACCATTCCTAAACTATTTTACATTATAGAGGGTGAGTTCTAATATAATGTGTTACTCAAATGCCCTTGGATCCATGCTATGAGATGTGTCCCTTCTACCTTACATCGATGTGTCAAATTTGAACATGAATGTTAAGTTATTACCATTAAAGTTGACCCTAGTCCTTTTTCCTCTTGTAATATGACCTATCGGCCTAACAACATCCTCTTACCTCCTTCATCTACCTTGAAACCAACTTCTAACAAAACCACCCCACCAACCAAAACTAGAAACACTCCTTCCCACAATAGTGATGAAGCCTTAACTAGCTCCTCTATCCCTTCTTACCAGTTTCTTATGGAGGACCCCTTGAAATTCATGTTTTAATGTCTCTCCCTAGGGAAATATCACCTTTTAGCATTAGATGCTTTCCCTATTCCCTAAGAGTATGGGAACCTCAAACATGACACTTTATATGATCCTAACATCAGAACCATCATCCCTTTTATACTCCCCAATAATAAAACAAATTTTATCTATGTGGGACTCAACCATTCACTTCTTGCTCACACTACTACTCCTCAATTAGACCATTCACCCCTAACTTTTCTTATCTCAACAAACTAGCCTTTACCAAAGCTTATCTTTATAGGTGTCCTTAGAAGGGGTTTGGTCTCAATATTTATGAATAAGAACCTCATGAGTTACCCATAATCAAAACCCAAATTCATGAGTTATTTAGCCTTGGGTTCATACCACTAGAAGAACCCACCTCACCAAAACCCATCACCACTATTGACAAGGATGTTCTATCTTAACCAACCCCATCTTCCTCTAAATTTGAGGACTCTGATATCATCCCATCTAACTTTTTTTTATCAATACTATTAGTTTAGGCCCTCTAACCTATCAAAAGAGGTCCAAATTAAAACCCTTCCTCTCATCCATCCTAAAATGATAGAGAGGGATTCTCCTACCATCGACACCATCCAACATCAAAATAATGATTCTATTCTCACCTATCTCAAAATAGGGGATTCTTATATTCATAAATCCCTTCCTCCTGAGAATCAAACTATGCTTAATGAATCCACTCTTGATGTCAACTTGGGTACTCAGGATAACCCCCGTATCATCAAAATTAGGCAATATTTAAATTCCATAGAGCAACAAGATTACCCTTCTTTATTTTGTAACCATAACATAGAATTTTCTTGGTCCTATTAACATATGCCTAGAATCAACCCTTGTATTTCCCTCCACAACATTGTCACACTTCTTGAGGCTACATCAGTTTGGTAAAAGATTCATAGAATGCATTCTCACATAGCCCTTCTTTTCAAAGAAGAGCTTTAGCATCTCTTATATGTCAACTTTATTCATCCTATAAACTATCCATAATGGGTTTCCAACATTGTTTCTATCACCAAACCCATAGAGGGCCTTCACCTCTACATCAAATTTTGTGACCTCAACCTTGCTTACCCAAATGATGACTTCCCTTTTCCAAACATCAACCAACTTATTGATCTTACATCTTGCCATAAAATGTTTTCTCTTATGGATGATTTCTCAGGATATAATCAGATCTTGATTTCCCCCAAAGATCAACATAAAACTTACTTTATTACCTCAAGGGGACTTTTTACTATAAGGTCATGCCCTTTAGACTAAAGAATGCTAGAGTAACCTATTAGCATGCCATGACCTATATCTTTCATGATCTCATCCATAAAATCATATAAGAATATGTGGATGATCTCTTGGGGAAATTCAAACACCGCAAAGATCATCTAGCCATTCTCACCATCATCTTTGACCAACTAATCCATTATCATGTCAAGCTCAATCCTAAGAAATATATCTTTGGGGTCGTATCTGGAAAAATTTTTGGATTTATCATCTTTCTTCAAGGAATCAAAATAGACCCTACCAAATTTAGAGCAATCTTGGAGATGCCTCCTCCTAATAACCTTATGCAACTCTATAGCATATAGGGCAACCTTTAATCCATCTATTATTTCATCTCCTAGTTATCAGATAGATGTCAAACCTTTCACCATATCCTAAAGAAAGACACCTCTTTTAAGTGGACCAAGGAATGTCAACAAGCCTTTGATTCAATCAAGGAGTATCCTTTCTCTCCACCTATCCTCATCCCTCCTAAGGGAGACCAACCCTTTTACCTATATATATCCACCATAGACCATTCCCTAGGGGAAATGTTCACTCATTATTATGAACAGAACAAAGATTAATCTATTTATTACATTAATCATGCCCTTATCAAATACAAAATTTAGTATACCCATCCTAAAAAAATCTATCTCGCCTTAATCTTCATGGCCTCCAAGCTTCATCACTACCTTAATAATAAATCATATGTCATCACCAACACTAACCCCCTAAGGTATATTCACTCTAAGCCATACCAAAACCAATGTATGTCTAAGTGGCTCATGCTCCTAGCTAAGTTTGATCTTGATTTCCTTCCACACAAGTCCATTAAAGGATAATTCATCATTGATCAACTGACTAAATCTCCTATACTAGACAAACAACCTCTTCCTCTTGCCTTTCTAAATGAGTCTATCACAACTCTTTCTTAGGAAGAACCCACCTACTAAATGACTATGCTATTCAAAGGATCTAAATCCTAACATGGTGGGTGTGCTAGAGTTATTCTCATTCCCATTAATGGTGAACCTCTTCCCCTTTATTTTAAACTTGACTTAGAATTCACCAACAACATAGCCAATTATGAAGCCCTAGTCGTAGGTCTCTAAACCACCCTAACCTTAGGAGTCAAAATAATTAGTGTCTTTGGTAACTCCTAACTAGTCATCAACTAGGTTAATGGATCTTATCAATGTAAAAGTGATGTCTTATTGATATAAAAACAACTCATAGACATACTCTTAACATCATTTGATCATTATATTATCCAGTTAGTTCCTTCATCTACCAATAAATTTATAAACACAATGGCTTCCCTTGCTTCCCAAATCCCATCTCAGTAGACCAAATCTAAATTATTTATTACTATCCATCATTTTATCACACACTCATATATCAATTTTGATCTTCTTACCATTTTTAATGTGGAAGCATCCCCTTTCAACATTTGGTACAACTAAACTTTTGACTACCTTAACCTTGGCATCGTTCCTCCCAACCTTTCAAATAATTCTCAAAGAGATTTTGTTCAAAGTACCTCTCATTACACCATATTAGTGGGAATCATTTACAAACATGGTTTTGATGGTCTCCTTCACTATTATTTGCATAGCCATGAAGCTTACCACACTATCAAGGAAACATATGATAGGATCTAGCGGGGAAACTTTAATGTCTTAGCTATTACTAAGCATATCTTTCACCTTGGATACTATTGGCCCACCCTCAATCAAGACTATTATGACTATGTAAAGAAGTGTATCAAATGTCAACAACATGTTAACTTACATCGTGCACCTCCCCATGACCTTCAAGTATATATAGATTATTGGCCCTTCTCGTAATGGGGTCTTGACCTTATTGGGAAAATCAATCCCCATTCTTAATAATGACACCAATATATCATTACCATCATCAAATATTTTACCAAATGGGTGGAGGCCATCCCTTTTATCTCAACCAAAGCTGAAAATATTATCAACTTCATCAATCACCATATCATCTATCACTTCAATGTTCCCCATAAGATCATCACTGATAATGGTAAATATTTTAAAAACTAGAAAGTCTAAGGTCTTTGTGATGTTTTTGGCATCAAGTTAAGCTTTTCCTCACCTTACCGTACATAAGCCAATAGATAATCAAAAGCCTGTAATAAAACTCTCATCAAAATGTTCACCAAAGTAGTAAGTGATTCAAGTAAAGAATGAAACTTATATATCCCTTTTGATTCTATTGGCCTATCTCACTAGCATGCAAACCTTTATAGGTGCTACCCCTTTCTCTCTCATCTTTGAAGCATAGACAGTCTTACCTCTCAAAGTCCAAATTCCATCTCTTACCATATATTTACATGAAATCCTTTTTTAGAATGATTATCATCAAGAACACCTCATGCATCTTGAACTACTAAATGAACATCACCTTGCATCCCTTAATCATCTTCATGTCTATTAGGAATAAATCAAGCACACATAAAATAAACACCTAAAAGAGCAAGATTTCAACATCAAAGACCTCAACCTTAAGGAAAACCAACATGTAACTAATATGGAAAAAAATGAAAAAGGAAAGATTGTTTTAAATTGGCTTGGACCCTATATCATAACCCATAAGTATGGATCAGGAGCTTATCATTTGTCCTCTCTCAAAGGAAAAAAATAAATTGAGCCTCTCAATGCTTCACATTTGCATATTTTCTATTGTTGAAATAAAGATCAAACTCACCTTTGTGTTTGACTTAAGCTCATCCCTTGGTTTACAAGAATTTCACTTCCCTTCACCTACCTGTCCCTAATCCCCTTGGAGACAATTGATTACAACATAGAACTTTGTGATTATCCATCATAGTTTTAGCCCAATCCTAAGCATGGGATATCTCTACCCATGACATGGTTTTCATGGATACTTTTCATCTCTAATCAAATGGAATCCCATGGTTATTTGTCTTCCAAACCACCCCCTCATATATCATTAACCTTTTGTGCTAATAATTCACCTCCATAAAGGTAAACCTTTAAATTTAAATAGACTTGTCCATGTCTAACCTAGCATTAAAAATTATGAAATTGGGATACCGAAACATCACTTGGGTCCATATCTCTAGTATTTTAGACTTCTCCCTTGAAGGATAGTTGTCCAACACCTAAAACTTGCCTAAAAATAAATTGCTCCCTTGAAGGACAACTTTTAAAATCCAATTTTAGATCGTTACCTTGAAGGATGGCTAAGAAATAATCATTTGAAGCTTCCCACATTGATCAGATTCAACAAATTATCAAAATAACAAAAGAAACAAACAACCCTATGTCTAAATCAAATTAAGCAAACCACAATCAGCTTTTATAAATAACTCTGTAGGCTTCCTATGTCAATCTACCTATGCATTATCCCAATACACCATAATCAGCTCCTATATATGGCATTAGTAGACTTCCTACATTGATCAATCTACATATCATATTAAGGAATGTACTCATCTATTATGTTTCTTTGGTCACCTATAGAAAGGGTAAGCTAACCTACATCGGGTTACCATTTCACTCATTCCCCATTCAGCCATCTACTTATCACCTACTTTCCCTTCACATTTTTTCTCAAATTAAGGGACTATAATCTTCCTTGATGCAAAGTGATCAAGACACCCTCTTTCTTGATCAAATCATGCTCTTGTAAAGCATTCAATAGGCTTATGCTCATTAAATCAATCCAACTATGTTTTCTTGTTGTTAGGTCCTTACCAACCCAAAACATCATGCCTTTTATTTTCCCTCTATTAGTTCATGTGGATATATGTCTCATAACTCTTATCTCTTTCTCACATTCAGTTTGTTACCTACACCTAATTTATGTGTTTTTATTATTTACTCATATCACATACCATATCCAAACATGCAAACATCAATCTCAGCAATGCAATCATAAAATTATGAACCATAAATAAAACAAATATAAACCATATCCTACCCATACACAAAACATCAAGAATAATAAGTCATAACATACCAACATAAATCATAAACAATCATAATTATAACATCATAATAACATATTATCTTCATCAAACATCATCTATACAATAATTTCAAAATGTCATCCTATCTATGAACTATGCATCTGGTCTATAAATCTTACCAATCAACATGATTGCATCATCTATCACCTAACCATCATTTTATCTCTAAAACATATTGTCATAAACATGTCATGAACAACATCATCAAAAATAATCTATCAAATATTCACAGTCATGTGCAAACTAAATAAAAACCAACATCTTAGTCAAAAACATGTTTTCAACCACATAATCATATAACCAAATAGTCACCATCATATCCATCATCCAATACCTAAACTAAAAAATCAATAATAAACCTATGCATGAAGCATCATATATGTCATCCATAATCCATAAACATCATCAACATAATAACATCATCATCATGTCATCAATTAAATCAAATGTCAACATGTCATCAATATAATCAGCATGATCATCATATACATTAATAAGGAAATACATTAAATAATTTATCAATATCTCTCTCACTCATATACATATCATGTCATCAGATTGTAGGCTGGTATCAAAATCAAAATCATATACATAATCTCATCTATCAGGCCCTTGGTACACCACTACCACTAGCCCATCTACACCTGCACTTGCACTACCATTTGGTGGTGGCCCCTTGATATCCTTACCTATCCCATTATCAAGGCCCACTATCCTAGAGTAGCTATTGAAGTAACCCCTACCAAACTAGCCCTATACTCTCCATATTACATTCTAGTGGAAACTGCACTAGTATTATCACCTCATAATATCTCAGCTCCTTGACAGTGGCTAGGTATAATGTCTTCAAAACTATGTTAAATGGTCATCCTAATGCTACTATCACTACCCCTACCCTCTATCTCAATAAATCTCTCTCCTAATTCACTAACCCAAGAGAGATCCTTATCTGATCATGCTTGCCATTCAAAGTAATAATTTATGCCTATAAAGTGACCACCTATCCCTATAATCCCATGATTTGGGACTGTGTTATTGCTAGTGCTGCTTGTACCTATCAATCTAGTCCACCACCCTATAATGGTGCCCAATCCACATCCATAGGATATTGAGCACCATCACCCCATCAAAAATTTGTTGTTATGTACCTAGCATGGTACCAAGATGCATATCCATCTGCAATACCTGCATTATCAATGGTGACTCTAGCCAACAACTCCTCATAGTCTAACATGACATCCTATAGCTATGGCTCTAGGAGTGAGAACTTAGCATCCTCCCTCATGTATCATGGGAAATCTAGTGGGATCCCTTAACCAAGTCTAAAATGCCTTCATACTCACTCAAAAGGGATAAGCTCTATTTCCCCATCTCATCTCCCATAAACCCATCACTAGTTCTATAGGGATAATGTTTAGTAGTTATACCCTAGCCATATCAGCCAACCTAAATATAGCCTCCATACTATATCAACTACCACCAACCCCTCCAAGGCATCTCTAAACCATTCAATATCTCAGCCACCACCACCAACATTGATCAAAGCATAATCACCTCTCCATCTAGTAAAACCCACTAGAAAGGGCTCCTGGCTCAATCCATCCCAAGGTGTCCCCACTCACCTTAATACATGTATGTGCTCATACACCCAAGTATAGAGCATGAAGCCAACACTGATCCCATATTGTTTGAATTCTCTAAGCACCTAGATCTCTTTAAATATCTACACTAATAACACTAAGGCCCATCCAAACATAGTCATCCCTAGAAGCATCTCCACTAGCACCCTTAGTAACAGGTATGGAAATTAGTCGCTACTTGAATCAGGTACTACAAATTATGACACAACCATCATCATAATCAAACATATATTTATAGGAACCCTCTAGTATAAGGGTTTATAGCTGAATCCACTAGATTGAAACCAAGAATACACTCGATCTGCCCCATAAATCAAATCCATATAATAGTCAATCTCCTCACTCTCTATATGGTATATCAGCTCCCCTTAAATGGATATCTAAGTGATGCATTGAATGTCCCCTATGAGAATCATCTCCCCTATCGACAATAAAAATATGTTTATGGTCGGGTCCCATCTCTTGATGAGGGCCACAATCATACCCACATCTCATGATAAGTGCTTATTATGGATCATCATGCCTAATCCAATAGTCTCTATATGTCTCCACTCTTCCATCATTATCATGTTTTGTACCTTGAGAAATATTTGTGGGACCCTACCCCTCATTTGAATCCACTCATGAGATTACATAACCATAAAAGTAGGATTCTTCCTTAGTTTTATTTTACATCCCACTAAGTACCAACCTATACCTACATTTTTCAACCTTTTACAACCCAACCCAATTACACCTACCCTACTTACCTTCTAATCTAACTCCTAACATGCCCCTCACCTACTTCTACCCACCTAACCTTTTTCTTCATCCATTGACACTTCCATTCTAAATATTACAATTTCACCACCTCTTCAATATATTTATTCTCACAACTTTCAAACTACATTACCACATTTTCATATTTAACATTTACAATCTTACAACCTTCACACACTTTACAATATTAATCTAAATTTTCACTTTTAAAACAACCCTAACTCTCCAACATCGACCACTAGTGGTTCCTTAAATTGTTAATGATCCCTTAGGCTCATTTTACCCTTAAGTTCAACCATCAATGATTAGGATGAATTGTTGATGGTCTATGGGCATGATCATTGATGGCATAACCCTCAAACCCCTAACCTATTAATTCTACCCAAACCCTTTTCTACAATACTTCCCATACCTATAACTACTCTAAAAGACCATTCCAACACCCAATATACCTTTCCCCTAAACATTCCCCTATTAATTTGACATAATTTAACAAAACCTAGACCTAGGGAATTATTCACCTTAACCCATGCCAATCCCTATTTTTTTCATCCATACCTAATCAATATCACTTTTAAAATATCATCATTCAACTACTTATTGAATTTTAACAACTCTACCTACCTCATTTCATGATCATTGGCATGGTCAGAGTCCTCATACCACCGCCCAATTATATCCTCACCCACCCTCCATCAATTCCCCACTCAATCATGAATAAAACATGTTATCAACTAATCCACACACTCCACCTTAGCAAGCTCCATGAAAAAATCAACAAATTACCTAGTGCACAAATAACACAAGTCAAAATGGTAAAAATAAATTTGCATTTTACTTTTATCTTTTCAGATTTTTATGGTTTTCTTGACTATCAATGGTCAAGGTGACCATTGATGGTTGACCCTAGGGACACCCCTAACCATTGATGGTTAGGTTCCTCACTTTTGTTTTTCAACCCTTTCAATAATACCCTACCTAAGTTTGGACCTTTAGGGAGAACTACATTTGGACTAAAGTTCTTTTTGGATATTATGTCCATAAAATTATGTAGATAGTGTCTATTTGCCTAGTGCATATAGATTTAGCTTAGCCATCCCCTACCAACCCATACCCAACCAACCAACCATTACCCCATGTTGACCTTGATGTTGGTCATTTTTGGCCTAGACCATTCACCTATTTTTTGATAACTTTTTATGGTCATTTTAACTACACCAACCAACCTTGCCAAATTAAACTTTTGAAATTTGCACCACCTTATACATAACTTGACCAATTATATTTTTTCATAGGATCACTTCTTACCCTGGATACTTGTGGCCAACACTGACCCTATCTAGATGGCTTGATAGGCCTGACCTAATCAACTATGACCAATGTTGTGGACTGGTTACCCCTATCACATGTCCCTCTAGAATCAAAAATATTTTTACCAACATTGGCAACTTTAGTCTTTGTGTGATCTTGACTATCACTGTTAATCATATTATGTGCACGTGTTTTCATCTCAAATGACCAATATTTTTGTCACCCACCTTGTGACTACCCATTTCCTATTTATCAAACCCTGACCCAATTTCACTTTTGCCTCTTCAACTTTTGGTTTGAGGGGGAACACCTCTTCCCATACTCGAGGCAACCAAACCATGACCAGTAATCTACTTAAATTTGTTCTATAGCTTGTTAGATCAAATCCACATAACAAAAAGGGGAAAAATATAGACACTCAAAAACTACACATGATGGCTTTCAATGTCAAACTACCTTTTGACCCTATCAAACTCCTAGCTTAAGACATTTAGCTAAACCATTTAATTCACCCATTTTTAACTTGCTTTAACCCATTTTATTCTAGCCCCTCTACTGCCAACAATTAGCTCAACCATTGATAATTGGCTTGGAAGTTGATGGTCAAGTCTCCAAGCCTATTTTAAAAGTTTTAAAGCATTAACATCTTTTTGTAAGATAAGTATCTCCCTAAACGACAACTTAATTTTAAAACTATCTTTAAAATGTCATGAATGGGCAACTTTATCCCCCTATCAAATTAGTAACTTCCTCCATACTAATTAGCAACTTCATCCTATAAAAGGAGAAGAGGAGGAAGTGAAATGGTCCACAATCCACAAACCACAATCCATAATCCACAATCTTGCATCTAAGCTCTCTTGCTTACTAATATTCAGCATCCTTTCAACAAGCAAGCAACATTACTAGAGACCTAAAGCTTTATTAGAATCACTTTTAAAATCCAAAGTATTGTCACTCTATAAAAATTACTTCTTCCTTCTACCATTAAGTTTTAGGTATCTTTCATTTGTTTTCATTTATTTATCTCATTTCTAACCTCCCTACCCTATCAGATCCATCAACATCATATTTTCCACCCCTCAACCCCATAACAAACCTTTGTTTGCCCAAATACTCAATATACATATATTTTTTAATCATTTCTACAATTATATAGGTAACCATTGATAGTTAGCATAATCGTTGATGGTCACTTCAACTGTTGATAGTTACCCAACCACCAATAATCAGCCTAAACTATCGATGGTTTACCTAATCACTAATAATCACTATGTCATAAAAATACAACAATCTATTTTTATCCTTGTAACCCCAATAAAATCTAACTTTCTCTATTTTTTCTTGATTACAATACCTTTTCTAATTTTTTGGACTAGACCCCAACCATTTTAGCATAAGTATTGACTGACTTTTCTACTTTTGGTCATTAAAATATTAACTAAAATTCTAATTTATTTGAATTACATTTTATTTATCTTATGCAAGTATATATTTACTTTATAATTTCTAACTTAATTATTATAATAGTGGATTGACGGCCTCCTAGCAAGTAATACGCTTCTTGGATCTAGCTCACGCTAGACAGTCTACTCAACCATCCATCTAACAACCCCATTTTCTAGCATCTTTCTTATTTGTAGGTTATTCCTTCCTAGTAAAAGAGGATTTCACATCATTATCTGGATCCACATGTACACTTTACCGAATATTCTTCTACACGCCCTATTACTAGTTTCATTACTTACTTTCAAAATTAAGAAATGAGAGAAAATTGACTAAAATATTAAGAACCACATGATCTACACTAAAAATTAGCTATGTATATTTTCCACTCCATTCAAGTTACTTATACTTTTAGGATTCACTATGGAATAGGCATCAAAATCAACTTGATTAGTTATACATATTTAGATTGGGTTAGAGATATTAAGAACCATAAGTCTAACTCAAGCTAGATTTTCTCCCTCAATTTAGGTTAGATTAGTTTGTCAAACAAGAATTAGAATGCTATTACTTTATCTTCTACATATTCAAAATATAAAGAATCTATTAATCCTTCCACTAAGGCTATTTAGATTTAGGAGATTCTCACTAAGTTTGGCATCTAGTTTCGATGACCAACAATCATCTTCTACAATAACCAAATCACAATCTAGATATGTAGGAATATAGTCCTCCATTAATAGACCAAACATATTGATATTCACATGCATTTCATTTGGGAGCTCATTTTTGAGCAAGTAATTGGTCTTCACTACATCTATATAATGGAGTAAATTATTGGTATATTTTACCAAAATCTTCACTAAGAGAAAGTATCTTCATTTACAGGATCTTTTTGGGGTTTGGGTAGCTTTGACATCCTCCTCTAGGGGAGTTTGACTATACTTGGGAAACTTATTAGGCCTTTATTTTGATACCCAATTTGACTACCCACCTAATATATGCTTAAAGGGGGTGTTAGTGTAGGAATTTATTCCATTTCATGGTTTTTTCCTACACATGATTAGTTAGTTTGCTTAGTAATCTTCAAGGTCATTGTGAAATATAATCCCACATTCATGAGGAAGTGAGGACATGCTTATATTTCACCTATATAATGTACCTTCCTAAATATTTTATGTCTAATGATGTTAATGTTAATATTGTAATATTTTGATTATTTAATAATAATCTTCTTCTGAATCATGTTTGATTTCACTACCACACATAGGTAATTTATTTATGCATTCAACTATATCTAATATATCCTCAATTTTGTCGCACTCTGACACAACACAACCTATAAAAATATTGTTTACATTGAATATTTGCATGTTTAGATCTTTTTTTTTTAGCCTACATACATTTAGAAGAAATATAAAATTACAAAAATAGTTTAACTTGCCATTAACTTTAGCATATAAATCATTTTTAGTTTGTATGCATTATAAAATTTGAAAATCTAACACAATATAACATTGAACTAGTTACCCCCATTTTCATTTGCATATCAAACTTGAAAAACTCATAAAAATAAATTAACTTGTTACTCATTTTAGCATTTAAAATAATTCCATGTGTTTACACTTTCATTCATTAGATCATTTTGGTTGTGCAATTCTGATCTAAAATTTAAAAAAAATCAATTGTACATTTCCAGCCATTGGCTAGCTCTATTTGCATTCATAAATTAGATCAAGAGGAAATCAACATATTCCCAATTTGTAGCATTCAATTATATTTGCATATGCATGTGTTGAAAGCATCTAATCATGAAACTTCAACATTTAATTAGCTATATTTGCATGTATAAATCAATCAAAAAAATTTAAAAAAAATTCTAGTTATGCATTTGTAGCATTTAATTAGTTTTTTCATTTACATAACATATTAAAAAACATAAAAAGAGGCTAATTTGTTTATTTTGAGCATTTCCTTTTCCTTCAATTCATTAAAAAAGTAGCAACTATATAGTTTTTTACTACTTGTAAATTATCATTTTATAGAAAACACATTTAAATACACTAATATAATATTTTACTATGGAAGACATTAGTTCACAAAACATTACTATCCAAATCATTTAAATAAAACATTTAGAAAAACAATAAATTGGATTTCAGCATAAACATTACTTGACACAATAATTTTGACATATTTAAATGACACAAACAGAACATGCACATTGTAGATGATATTTATGAATTATATAGCACCTCAGTCTTGTACACTTGGTAAACTCAAACCTTAATTATTCTTCTCAACTCTAGACCTTTTCCCACTTATATAAGTCTTGCATATGCTCTATATCATGTCTCTTGGGTTGTCTCTTAGACTAACTACTTTTATGTTGATGACCTAGGCCTTATATTTTTCTAAGAATTCTTTAAATGTACTTATCTTCGATCTCTAAAAATTTTGAACTTGTACCTACCTTCCTACTCCTTGGACACTAATTTCTAGGATAGACACTAGTGTCAACATTAGTGCCCTAACTTGATACAAGTGTCCAGTGCTTTAAAGTCATATATTTTATAAATTAAATGTATCCTAATGGTCAGCCTAAGTGATTTAATTCAAGCTACTTATCCAAAGGGTTTGAAATACAAGATCAACCCTTATTCTTTCTTCACCTAAAAACACAGGAAGAATACCTAGTATTATTACCAAAGAGCATTCAAAGAGCACTTGATTGAATAAAGCTTCCCTATTTCCATACTAGTCATAATAATAACACATACATAGATTTGAAGTACTAAAAGAGTAGCCAAAAACCTTATTTTCCAAGTTACAAGCTAGATTACTATTGTACTTACATTTCACATATTGCATGATTCACATACAAGCCAACACATAGGGGAGCCATACATCAATCTAAGGCACTCTTCAGATTATTGGCTATGTAGGTAGTGCTCAATGATAAAGAGGTATTTAGGGTCATATTAACATCATGTTCCCACCAACTTATTTTTCCCCAAGGTCACTATGATGATGAAAAACTAAGGTTTTTCCATTTTATGAGTGATAGTCCATAACTTAGATCTAAATACACCAAAGCAAAGGTAAAGTCAAACTTATAAGCATTCAAGTGTTTGCATAATTTTTTAATAGATATTTATTATAGGACACTTGCATCGAACCCAAACAATAGCATCAACATAACTATCCCAAACTAACATTAGTGTCTATAGCTCCAAAAGCATTGAATCTAAAATATGAAAATTGCTCCAGAATCCTATTCTAGTATACTTTCTACCTTTTCTAGGTCTATAACTATGTTAGTGTCATAACTATCTAAGAATATTACTTCTTTGTCATTTAAATGCATAGCTTAGTTGTAATTTTTATATTTAGCATATTCTTAACATAATAAATTTAATGTGGGATAGCACCCATTTGGCCATTTGTAGATTTTATTATCACCCTTGTGCATTATCATTTCTATATTATTAACCCTATCTACCCAAAATAGGATCTTCATCCATTTTAGGGTTAAACACATCCACACAAGATAGGAAAATTCCAACATAGTTAATCATGTTCTAAAAAAAGCATAAAAAGTGACATAAACTCTAAACTTCAGATAGAATCATTTCATTCAACTTCACATCTAAACTTAATTATCAATCAATTTTAATTGTTAAATGAAAAGATAAGATTGTCAAAATCACAACTAGAAAGGTAAATGTACTTGCTAACCTGACAACAAGCCAATATCTACATTTGATTTGACTCTTCATCCTAGAGTCTAAATTCAATTTTTGAATGACATTACTTATATAATACCAACCTGATTAATTCAATCAAATTTTGAGTGTCATAAAACTTGAATTTTACCCATTTAGAGAAAGCAATAACACCAAGTTGTGTTAACTAGTTCTCTTAGAGTTAGGTTATTATAGGGCCCTCATCACTAGAAATTTTTCTACCCTAAATGAAGACTTAAAAGTAGTTAAATTGTATTTGTCTATAATATAAGACCCATTCAGATGAATATTTCATAATCCTAACATGGTAATTCAACCAATCTAATATGTTCATATCATTCAATAAGCCAAGCCTAGCCATCTTGTTCAACCAAATCACTAGTTTGCTTGACCCCATCATTATTTTTCATATGTCTTGACCTAACCCTAATAAGTTGAGTATACAAGGCTATCGTGTCACTTTCCATGCATACAAATCCAAAAAAATTAAATGAATTAAATATCAATTAATCATTTCCTAATCATTTTAGATCACTCAAGTAATTTAAAAGGAATATACACATCATTTTAGCTTTAGGTTTTAAATTTTCCACTGTGCATATTCATCTTAAACTAGCCAATTCTCAAACAATTAAGATAAGGGTGAAAATTAGAATACATATCCTTACGCATTTTTATTGTTCTACTTAGGATGGCCTCAACATGATCACTATGTGATCCCAGGTAATGAGATGTATTTCTTACCATGATCCACTTGGCCACCCTCATGACATTGACATGAATTCCATAAGGAGATATCAATGAATATTTTCCCCTATCCATAAAACTATATTGAATCCATTGAATAAAACTTAATTTGAGTAATATTGCATTATGATAATATTTACTACTATGAATTTTTAGAAGAGTGTCCCCTCATCCCATCCTTCACTCAATTATATCAAGGGATATGTCTTAGTCTACCATTAGTGATCCATATACTTAGGTCACCAATAATGAGTATTCATTATGATAAATTCTAGCTCATTTGATCAATAACAAACTATGATATGATAGTCTTGTATTTTACCTTTGATATATTAATCTTTCAACCTAGTTGAATCATATAAACTCTATGTTGGTCATCCCATGGATGGATGATCATAATCCCATTCCATTTTCCATTACATTATATTATTTATATAGTTTTTCCCTTACTCAATAGAGTACCTATTAGGAATCTAGGTTGCACCCTTGTTGAGGAAATGACTATTCACATCCACCTCAAACCTAGGATAACATGGGAGTGTCCTATAGGTTGTAGGTTACCTCTTGTTTAGGCCAAACCTCTAGATTTAAATGGGGTGAGATACCCAAATTTGTCAACTTGAATCTCTGTCTCTAAATCCTAACTCTATTGGGATGAAAAGGGGAAGAAGATTGCATAATTGAAACCTAATCTAAAGTGTTAATGCACCAATATACTCACTTATCCACTAAACTTAAACTCTTAATCACACTAATAGACAATGGATAAAACTAACACACTACCTTAAATGGCTTCCAAGAAATAATTTTCACTTAGAGGTTAGTTTGAGTTACTAAAGAAAGATGGTAATGAGAATAAGGCATAATTTAAGGCACTTACAATCAGACATCCACTTCAAGATTGAGTCGTTAATCTCATGACTCATTAGATGACTTACAAAGAAAGCTTCTTAGTATCTAGGTGAACTTAGACATACAAAATGGAAAATTAAACAACTTATACATATCAAAATAAGCATGAATATACTAAGTATTTATCATGAAGTAGATACAAATGTTCTATTCATTAGTCCAATAGGTCTACATGTACAAAGCTTGGTAGAGTTTCCTCATACCAACCTAAGGGATACAATACTAGGCCTAAATCTTATATATATATATATGTGTGTGTGTGTGTGTGTGTGTGTGTGTGTGTGTGTGTGTGTGTGTGTGTGTGTGTGTGTGTGTGTGTGTGTGTGTGTGTGTGTGTGTGTGTGTATGTATGTATGTATGTATGTATGTAGGTATGTATGTATATGTATATATATATATATATATATATATATATATATATATATATATATATATATATATATATATATATATATATATATATATATATATATATATCAAATTAGAAGAGAGAGGAGGATAAAATTGACATGGAAAAGTGGAGAAGGGGTCATTAATGACCAAGGTCCACTTAATCTTGTAGTTACATTAGTTACACAAAATTTCTTCAACTCTCCCATGCATTGGTCCTCCTTAATGGATCCTTTTGGCATTAGAGTGAGGTAATGGGGGATGAGTCAACTTTAGTTATGATTTTTAAAGGTTTGACCATGCTCAAAATGGTCCATCACTTCTCCCAATGGTAGTTACATGGAGTACATGGGTATGATTAGGCCTCTCAAGAGGCATTGAGCAGCCCACTAGCCTTTTCATGAAGATCAAATCTTGAAATTGTCTCCTTACTCATGATGACTACAAAATGTGCACCTACCTTTTTCAATTCATTAGTTACATGGTTTTATTCCCTCTATTAACTCTCTTCCTTATCCCCTCTACATCAACTTTGAACCCTTCTTGGTTGACCAAATAGGACAAATAGGTTAATTAGGCCTAATTTCCTAAGTGTTGGTGTTTGGAAGCCATTAAAGACATGTTAAAACCTTAGAAACCTATGATAACATGGAATTCATACCTAAAACAACACCTTATACCATGACATAATCTCTTTTGATCAAAGAATACCTACAATTTTTATTAGCGTAATTATGTAGTTACCTTGGTTTATTGACTAAGGTAATATGTCTTTGATTAGTTAGATTAACCACTTGGGTTAAGAGGTTATTTTGTTTTAATTATACTTAGATATTTTATGCTAGCCAAAATTGGTAATTTCACCCACCCTTTCCATGTTTCTTGGGTGGTTCATTTCTTTGCCTATTTAATAGACCTTTATGTATGGTTCATAAATATGTGTTGTGTAATACAATCTAGTTCTCTTTTCAATCTTTATGTTCATTATAATATGGTATTCAGACCCATGGTTCATAGAGCCTAAATGGAGGTTTATGCAATCCATAAAGGTCAGTGTCTTTTTAGGGAGGAGCTTCATACACGCAGTGGAGAGTTAGAGGAGAGAGAAATTCTATAAGCTCAACCCGAAGATTAAAAAAATGCCCGAGAGGATAAAAAGACTAAATAAGATCAAAAAAGGTCAAAGGAATCAATTTTAGGCCATTTAAGGAGCTTGTTTATTTTTTTTGTTAGGTCATACATTATACGACATCATACAGTTTAGGGAAGAGGAGCAAAATTTAAATCTTGATCATTTTTAGTGAAATAAAAGTTTGAATTACAAGTTAATTCATAAATTGAAAAGTGGTGCAGATGGTTTATGATTTGGCTAAGAAATGAGCTTAGAATTTGTTCTTGAAGTTTCACAAGTAGGCTAATTTTTTGATTCGCTGATTATTTTCATGAAATTTTTAACCTAAAGTTTTATTATTTCAATTATTTTTAATTTGTTAATTGAAATAAGTCAAAACTTTAGACAATAGGGGTTATTGGGGACATACCACTAATTAATAATCATGGAAGCATCTAGAAAGTAAAAAAATTCACCATTTTCTAGGTTTTTATCTAGATGTGGATGGAGATCTAATTTTTTAAATCAAAGTTGTAGGTTTCCTAATTTAATTGTTTCAGTGACAGAAAATTTGAGATCTTGCAAATAGTATTGAGTTTGTTGCTAAAATTTGGTAGAGTTATTTAGTGTTAATATAGAATCAGTGTGTAGAATTTTTTTTTATAAAATTCATTATATATTTTTTTATTTAATTATTTTTATGAAAAACTAGGTCAAATGGTTAGTATTCAACACCTATTACTACTATATTCTCAAAAATTGACCAAAAAGAACATTAATTTGTAGAGTCACAAGGTTTTTATGATATGTGAATATCATAACCTTGATCAAATAGTACTCAATAAAGATTAAATGCCTACCACTAGTTATGATGACTATGATAAATATTAACATGAGGCTATTATGCTATTAAAACTATCAGTAGCAGATAATCTAATCTTAGAGGTTAGAAATATAACCATTGCATCAACTTTATGGACTAATCTCACTTCTAAATACCAAACATCTAAAGCCATTAGGGTATTATATTTGAATAATTTGTTGTTTTCTACTAATATGTAGGAAGGTGAATCTATTTTTGAGCTTTTATTATAGATCAAGGACATCAATGATCAGTTGAAGGCTGTGCAAAAGCCTATTGATGAGCAAGATTTAATTGCTCTAGTTATGCATAATCTTCCACCTGCATTTGAGTCATTTATGGAGTCCTTGCACATGATTATTGAGACACAAAATTTGGACTTTGAAACATTGTCCACATTGCTATTGTAAAAGGAGAGATGGTAAGAGTAGGGAGTGTTGTCTACATCTACTTCTTTATAAAGTGCATTCTTCATCAAGGGAAAGGGTAAGAAGTTTGGTAAAACTAATATTTCTTAGATAGAAACTTCATAAGTAAATCATTGCAATAAGAGATCTCAATGGAAATGTTTTTACTGTAAGCAACCTGGTCACCTTAAAAAAGATTTAAAGAAAAGATAATAGGATATGGATAACCCTAGAAAGAAAACTCATCATGAGAATTTAGCTGAAGGTGAAGGCAAGGAAACATATCTTGATTTTGATTTCATGGATTCTAGTGGTAATTATGTGGCGAATCAACCTTGGTACTTTTTTTTATGGGCATCTTACCATTATACATTCCATAAGGACTGATATGTGGATTTTATTGAAAATGATAGTAATAATGAATATGTATCTTTGGGAGATGTTACGACTAATTTTGTGAAAGGATATGGTAATGTTTAGATCAATTTTAATGCTTTAGTTTTGTATACATTTAAGAATGTTAGGTATGTGTCTGATATGAAAAAATATATACTTTTAATTAGTGAGATCTCTTTAAAATATGATTTTTTTTTTAAAGTTAAAAAAGGAAAATAATGTTTAGTCACTACCAGAGGTAACAATATTATTTTTGTTAGGATTGGTGAGAAAGGCTTGTATAAGCTTTCAGATCCATAGAGGGAAAAATAAAGTGTAATTACTATAGTTGATAGCACAAGTTTACTATAGCATGAAAGGTATGGATATTTGAATTTATAGTATTTAACTACATTGATAAATACTAAGATGGTTAAAGGGATTCCTCTTATCTGGGATATTCATCATGTATGTACTAGATGTCAGTTGGGGAAGTAAGTTAGACATTCATTTGATGTTGATAAAGCTTCAAGAGCTAAAGGAATATTAGATCTGGTACATGTAAATTTTCATGGTCTAATATAGACACCTACCCCTTCTTGAGCCTATTTTTTTTTTTTTGGTTGATGATTTCTCTAGGAAAAAGGGGGTATACTTTCTAGTGAAGAAATCTGATTGTTTTTCTAACTTTCTTACTTGGAAAGCTATGGTTAAAAAATAGGTGAGACATTTAGTGAAATATCTAAAAATGGATAATGGGGGTGAGTTCATCTCAAAATACTTCAAGGAGTTTTATGCCACTAAAGGCATACATAGACAATACACTACCCCTTACACTTCATAGAAAAATATAGTTGTGGAAAGGTGAAATATGATGATGATGGCCAAAATAGAAATGTCCCATATAGATATTGGGTAGAAACAGTGAATATGATGATGTACATCCTAAATATAAGTCCTATAAAAGCATTGTATAATATGACTCCAAAAGGGTCTTGGTCAGGTCAAACTCCAGATGTGAGTACTTTTAGAATTTTTGGTTGTGTAGCTTTTGCTATTATTCCTAGTCAAAAGAGAAGTAACTTGGATGTGAAAAGTAAAGCATACATGTTTGTTAGGTATAGTGAGTAGTCAACAATGTATAGATTACTTGATGTTTCTAATAACAAATCTATGGTAAATAGAGATTTTGAATAGATTCCATACTTCACAACAATTGGTATAATTTTAGATATTGAGTCATTATTTTTTTTAATGATTCTATTGCAAGTTGTGGTGTGAAAGTTGACAAGATTCTACTTCATCAGTGGAATCACATTCTAGGAAAGGAATTATTTTAGGTCATTATGAGGTTCTAGTAGAACAACCAAAGAATCCAAAGTGGTATCCTACCATAATTGAAGCACTAAAGGAGGGAGACTTACCATAAGGTGTGGAAGAAAGGAGGTTGGTATCATATAATTGTTATTTCACATGTATTTGAGCCTAATTATTTTTCAAATGCCAAAGGGAATTATGAGTGAGAATCCTCCATGTAATTTTAATATGATTATTTGATGAAAAATAATACTTGGGAGCTCATGGAGCTACCACCAAGAAAGAAATCCATTAGTTGTAAATGGATTTACAAGTTAAAATACAAATCAGATGGTTCCTTCGACAAACGCAAAGCTAGACTTTTTTTAAAATGATATGCACAAGAGGAAGGGGTTGATTATGAGGAGAATTTTTATCCTATTGCAAAGATGGTAAATTTTCATTTGATTTTTACTATTGCTACTCAGTTTAGATGGTAAGTGCACCAAATGGATGTCAAGAGTGCTTTCATGAATGGAGATTTGGAGGAGGAAGTATACATGGTTTAGCCACATGGTTTTCAAGTTATTGGTAAGGAACATCTTGTTTTTAGGTTGATCAAGTCCTTGTATGAGCTTAAGCAGGCTCCTTGAGCCTAGTAAATGAAGATAGATACATACCTTAGGGATTCTAGTTTCAAAAGGTGTAACTCTGAACTAACTCTCTATTTAAAGGTGTTTGGTGATGATATCTTGATTATCATTGTCTATGTTGATGATTTAGCCATCACTGGGAGTAGTGCTAGTCTCATTTAGCAAATGAAGGTTGATATTTTTTGTACTTTTGACATGATAGACTTAAGAATAATGAAATAATATTTAGGTGTTGCATTTTGGCAAAGTGATTGTGTTTTATTCATGTCACAAAATAAGTATGAAAAATCATTACTAGAAAGGCTTAGAATGATGGATTGTAATCCAACTCACACACCTATGGAAGTTGGAGCTAAAATTTTAACTGAAACTACTTTGCCTTGGGTTAATGAAATAGTCTATTGGTAGCTATTGGGTAGTCTCATTTACCTCACTACCACTAAACCGGATATTTGTTTTGTAGTGAGTTTTTTTTATCTCACTTCATGTCTAAACCACATGAAGTACATTGGTTAGCTATAAAATGATTATTAAGATATGTCAAAGGTACGCTTGACTTTGGCATACTATAAGAGAAGTCTATAGATTTTGAGCTTTCAAGATATTCTGACTCTAATTGGGTAGGATCAGTAGGTTCAAGAAAGTCTACAATAGACTATGTATTCATTCTTGGTTTAGGAGTTTTCTCATGGTAGAGCAAACTACAAACTATAGTGGCATTATCTTCAATATAATTAGAGTATAAAGTTATGGTCAGTACAGGTTATGAAACTATGTGGATAAAGAAAATCTTAGAGGATCTTTAGTTTGATTCATCAAAGCCCACTCTAATTTTTTGTGATAACCAGAGTGTTATGAAGATGGTAAATAATACAATATTCCATGTTAGGACCAAAGATATTGAAGTTTTCCATCATTATATATGACAATTGGTTACAAATGAAGACATATATCTCTTTTACTACCCCATTGAAGAGTAGCTAGTTGATATAATGATCAAACCACTTGGTGTAGATAAGTTCATAAAATTCAAAGATGAACTTAGTCTTGTTTCTAGTTTTTTAATTAAGGGATGGTGTTATCATAATTATGTGTTTACCTTTGGTTTTTGACTAAGGTAATAGGTCTTTGGTTAGTTTCCTTAACCACTTGGGTTAAGAGGTTAGTTTATTTTAATTAAAATTAGTAATTTCATGCTAGCTGATGTTGGTAGTTTCACCCACCCTTTCCATGTTTCTTGGGTGGTTCATTTCTTTACATATTTAATAGGCCTTCATGTATGATTTGTAAATCTGTGTTGTGTAATGTAATCTAGTTCTCTTTTCAATCTCTGTGTTCTTTCTAATAATTTTGTTATAATAGTTGACTATGTCTCATTGTTCTTGATTTCTATAGACTGATAATTTGGAGATGAGTTTTATAGACCTTTCTAGGTGGATATTTTGACATATATTAACTTTAGAAGATGAATAAGGTCCCAAATCATTCCCTCCAAGGATTATAATCATCTTAAATAATTTTTTTCCCTCCTTTATGCTCAAAATCATACAAAAGTATGGATTTTTGACACTTTTGTACATTGTTTATACAACTCAATGCCATCATTGGAGTATTTTCTGATCATGTTTAAAATTCCATGAGATTATCAGGTCATTCTAGGGTATTAGGATGCTAAAACATCAAGATTTATAAGACTAGGTCTGCCTAGGGTTTTAGAGAGGTTTATGAATTCTTACGAGTCTTAGTGATAGTTCATAGTGTATGGACATATAAGTCAATAAAAAATGCCATGAATTTACATTTCATTGACCTCCTAATCTTCCATGAGTAGCTTGAGGTCCCATGCAAAGAGTGTGTCGAGAGAGGAGCATTAAAAGATGGCACTTAGGTTATCTACATACTAGTTTTAATTGGTTATTTTCTTAAGGTTCATTCATAAATATTATCCCCAAACTATCAACCAATATTTCCCAAAAAAAAAATCCATGGGGAGACTTAAACTTCCCTAGGACATTTGGCCTTGATCCTCCTTATGGTGAAGTGGGTTAGCACTTGAAGGTGGCTCTCAAGTTAGCTATGTGCATGGTTGAGTATTTCAAGTAGGGTTTGAAGACACCTAGACCATTATCCTCAATTATTTACATTTTAAACTTACCTAATAGGTCTTAAAAATCCTCATATAGTCCACATTTACCATTCAACTTATGGTAGGATCTTGGAGAGACCTTAATATGGTAGTAGGGTTTGAAATTAGGCATAAGGTTTGCTTGTTTGGTCCATCCTTAAGGAACTTAAGTATATATTTGAATTATATCCCTTTTCATAAGGTATAAATACCCTTAAAAATCATGTTTCACTATTCCAAAACTTTTTATGGGTTCTAAACTATCTTCACACCTTCAAAAACTTGATTTTGCCCATCTAGCCCCCAGACTGAATGTCATGAACAAGGCTTGGTCTAAGACACAATAGTGGGTATAACCACTATTTTTATGACTAAAATGATAGAATTTGTTCCTTTAATCATTAAAAATTACCATTCCTACCAAATTTTAAGACCTGAGTATGCCTACAAGGGCTTTAAATAACCATTTTGCCTACACTCGCTATAGATTGCCTATTGACTATATGGTTGAGCACAAGGTCTAAGTATGTCCTCTTATTATTTTTTCCCATAATTTTATATGATTATAAACTCCATTTAATATCCTTTTTAAATCTCTATTAGTTTCTCCTAGGTCTCACCTTCTTGAATCCCCCTCTATCTGCAACTCTCTTAGTACTCCATAAGTATGTGTGTTCTTACTTCAGGCCTTTTGATTAGGTTTCTAATCAAAATGGAGTGAATATATGTGGTTAATACCTTGAATGTAAATAATAAAGTCATAAAAACTATCCAATAACACATTATTAATGTATTATAATCCTTATATCTTGAGTAGACCAACTTGTATTTTGAGACTCCAGCACATACCTTCACTTTATGCATGATTTGACTAAAAGTGATCTTAGTTTTGCATAGGATGTAGGTGGATATACCTCACCATTTTTTTTTTCTCATGTATTATTAAGTAATTATATCATTTTATTAAGGTTCATTTATTACTTATCCACCTGAGGAATTAGGACAATCATATACTTCCACCTAAAATTTTACTTCAATGACTCAGTCTGTAGGTGATCTCTTTGTATTATTGGTTGGGTGAGGGGTAAGCCTTATTAATTTGAGTTTATTTAAAATTTTGGGAGTAATATTACCTTTTATGGGGTCCATTTTAGTTCACTTCTTCCACCAATTTCCATAAACAGTGACCTCCATCACATAACACTAATTTTAAGTAAGCCAAATAGAATGGTTGTAGGTGATGGTTCAAGAGAAAGTTTGGCTAGTGGAGTACCATACTAGTTTCTTCATTAAATTAGGTATTATGGAGTTTATATCATCTAAAAATCATCCTTTTATCATCATTTTTGACTTAAACCATTTGAACTCAACTTGTTTATGGCATAGTCAAGAGGCAAGAATGACTCAACTAGAGGCATTTGACTCAAACTAAATTTCAACTATCTACCAATGAAATTGAGATGCTCAAACCTAAAACAAGTCCATATATACCTCTTTATTGTTTAACACTCTTCATTATGACCCCTTTACCCCTAAATATTTCCTCATATACATAGAGTGATCTCCAACACTTGCCCCTTACAACTTATCTTGCTTTGCTCTCATAAGCTGACTATATATCTACATATGGTGTTATTGTAGGTGCTCATCTAAGTTATGATGGATTTATGATCCATGTAATTGTTTTATATATTATATGATTTATCCTTATTGATAAATTCATTACAAATCTTATCTCACTCACCAACCATATTGAATGATGATCCTCATTACCTTTCCTTAAGTAAGCTAGACAGGGTGGCTATAGGTGTTTATTTTGTGTTAGGCCTTCTTGAGAGAGTTAATGTTTCCAATTTATGTGTTTTTGTCCTTTTTTATCATTAATCATACCATGAATTTTCCATAACAAATCTCAAAGAGTAATCAACCATAACTTCTACTCAACTTTCTTCATGTGCCATGCCCAGACCAATTAAAGATGTATATCAAGTCTTGTATGGGATAGTGATTGAAGTGGAGGTATGAAATGGAACTATGATGACTCCACTTTAATATCTCACTATCCATTTTGAGACTATTCATTTTTATCTTCTCACGTAATACCAAAACCTTGACCTTTTTCTCAAAAACTTAGTCACCAAGGAGTTGTAGACCCTACTGTATGGATTGAGACTCTTATGTTGGATAATATGAGGTGAAGAGATTGAGAAATAATATAAAATCACACTTTATATCTAAATTTTGTATTTATCTTCATTCACACTTCCATTGTTTTCTCATCTTCACTCAACATAACATCCTTTAAAGTATTTTCCATGGTGACTATTATAGGTAGTCATTAGACCTTGTGTATAGACTAAGGAGAGATGAATGGTAGGTGAAAAATTACAATTTGGTATTAATATTTCTCATTATCCTTCCATGATCCAAAATTTTCTTGTAAAAATCTTAAATAACCATAATATCTTTAAATACTAATGAGGACAAGAAATAGTTCCATTACCTTAAACAATACAAAACTATCTTAACTTCTCTGAATGAAGGATTACAATGCTTAGAACTTGATTTAGTAACCTTAAATGTATATGTTCCTCCATTATTTCCATGCTCTCTTTGGGTTGGTTGATATGTTTACCACTTTTTGTTATATGAACTTTAAGTTGGGATCTTAAAATAAGCTAATTACCTCCTCAGACCTCTGACACAAACTCCATGACTACTTCAGGCTTGATTTGGGTTTCAATCATTTATGTTTTCTTGAATAAAACTTGTCTCATCTTGGAGTGATTTTGGTATTAATTAACTCTGATCCTTTATAAAACCTCATGAATCCCTCATGACTCAACACTTATAGTGTTCATTCTAATCAATCACAACCTCATTCTTTCCTCTATCTACCCACATAGGTTTGTAGATGTCCAATCTAAGGCATGGATCTCTCTCTAATACTAAATTTGGCTGAGTTCATGGGGAATTGAGTTGTATGAGGCTAAATTTAGGCAATATTTAAGGTATATTCAAACATAAAACCATTATTGACTTGAAACCATGCATTAGAGGTCCTTAAAATTCCTAAGGACAATGTCTTCCATGTAATTATTACAACCATGAAAGAACATGAAGTTTGTCTTACCTTCATACTCCACACATGTAATCTGTGGGTATGGATGATGAAGATATTATATGGATTCCTTATGAACAGACAACCAGCATCAAATTGTAGAAAGACTCCCAAAATGGGCAAAAATTGTTGTAATTTTCAAACCCTACATAGACGGATAAGCTCATGAGAGTGACCATATTGTTAACCATTGTTCACAAAGCATATGATATGGATTTTAAGAAAAATTACATGGATGAGACATTCAAGGGACCCCCTTCCATTCCCAAAAATTTTAGATCATGATCCTCTCTCCTATTTGTACTAAATGAAAACTTGAAGGTTGTACAAGCTTACCAAGGAGAGCGATGGGAGAATAGGATAGGTTTTTACAATATTAGGGATCTATAACTCTTATAAATCCTATGTTTTCACTAAAGGGGATATATAAATCCATGGAAGCACCTGAAATAAATTTCCTTTAGGTACACTTGTATGGACTTAGTGAGAACAATTAATTTTGGCCTAAAACTGTCATATTTGCCTTAGAGATTGATGGAAGATGGATTCCAAGTACTCCTAAAGTAGTAAATGTATGTAAAAACTTTTCATGATATTTTAAACATATTATTTTCCATCCAATGTGCCATTTCATGCAAAACCTCCTTTTGAATGTCATAAAAAGGGCAATAAAACACATAAATAGTGAGATGTATATTATAATTTGACTCTTCCACATTCTTGGGGAGTGGTATGGACTATAGGAGTTTTAATTTGAATTAAATATTGAATTACATGACCAATCTAAGCATTTATACCACTTAAAACACTTAGATCTTGACCAAGGTCATAAATGTCTAGAATAACACTAGGTTTCAAATGGCATTTACCTTAAATTTTCCAAATGAACCTTAAATAGTGATAATAAGGGTAAAATATCCACTTGGAGAATATATTGACAATTTTTAAAGACTATATAACCTATAAAAATGTTAATTTTTTGAATATAGGGTGACCGTTTTGACCTAGGGGTCAAAATTGGTCAACATTAATGGTGACTCCCAGGGGTGACCAGCCTACTAGTCAAGAGAACATAACCACCTTATGAATTTAAGGATGACATGATGACTCATAAAAGGTAACATTACTTGAGGACCACTTGGAATACCAAAGTAATTTACACCAAGGATACTTCTTAGACTTGTAGCAACAACAAGACACACAAAGCAACAATAAATAAATAACACCTAGCTCTAAGATGCACACCTAAAAACTAGGAACAAACAAGGCAAGGAATTAAAGCAACAAGACAACTACCTATAACTTGTGTGACACACTTATTTAACCAAAAAACAAACTACTAAAATAGCTAACCTAAATTTGACTTCCTTCCCTTAGGATCAAATGGAAATGTCCTGTAATCACTATGGTTACCATGTGTTAATTTGAGCTTGACCAGGTATTATTCATTGGATGAAGGTTGCCACTTATATCTATGGGTATGTATATGTTCACAACCTCTTATGGAATAAAATTTACTTCCTTGATCTATGTTTATGTGCATGAGTTGATTGGGTGAGTCAAGTACACAATCATACTCATTCCAAATTTACTTTCTTTGCATGACTAGTGTTAATTCTACCTCAGTCATGGATTACATCTGATTCTGACCATTAGACTCAAAGTGATCAAATAAAAAAGTATCCTTGACAAGATCCTTCTCAATCTCTTCATGGTGTAGAGATGGAGTGTCTAAGTTCAAGAAAAAGTCTTCTAAATCCTCCCAAAAATACATTTCATCATGGTCAATGGGAAAAAAATGGGGTTCAATTCTATTTCTACCATCTTATTTTAAGTCAACACGTCGATCATTCACCTCTAAATATTTGATAGGGTCATAACAAAGTTATTAAACTATTATAGATTAATTGTCT
Organism: Torreya grandis; assembly: GCA_037957365.1. Classification (NCBI taxonomy): domain Eukaryota; kingdom Viridiplantae; phylum Streptophyta; class Pinopsida; order Cupressales; family Taxaceae; genus Torreya; species Torreya grandis. The sequence goes on along the minus strand of JARHVA010002891.1, from coordinate 603,552 downwards.
TCCTTTCAAGCAAATACTTCATTTTTAAATCTCTTAGAGTCACCCTGTTCTCCAACCTCATTAGTTGGTATGCAAATTTCTTCCACCACTATTGTTAGTTCTTGATGGCTGCGATGATGAAGGGAATATTCCATGTCATCAAGGAAGTCTTATAAGTCATCTTCATCTTGTTCAATAGAATAATTTCTCTCATTTGGTTCATCATTCTCCTGTAACTCATCATTTTCTACATTTTTTAAGGCTAAATGGTGTGCTTCCTTACGAAGGGGTATTTGAAGGACATGTTCCTCTTCAATCTCTTATAAGTAATCATCATAGGATACCAATTCCGCCTAATTTTATTTAATCATATCTTCAAATATAGGATCTCTCTTAATGAGTGGCATAAGATATTCTTGGATTGACTCCAAGATAGATGAGATGTATGCAACATTTCCTTCACTCAGCTACTTGTATTCAATAATTATCACCTCATCCTTATTCTATACATTATTTTAAATGGTTATCTATGAAGGACATGGCTTAGAATATTGAGTATGTAGGGGTGGGTATTAAATGACCTTTGACTTGTTTTACTACCCCACTCTCTTCCTTGACTGCAACACTTGGTTCCAAGATGGAAACTTAGGTTTAGGATTTTATTGCATAGTGTGCACTATTGCTTGGGGCATGAATAGATATGCTTTCAGCTGAGATGGCATTATTATTTTAGATTTTATGGATTGATGTAGATGCTCATCTATAGCCTCAACTTGTTTAGCAAGGAATACTTCAAAATTGAGATTCGACTAATCATGATGATTAGTTCCTTTAATTCCTACTCTTCCTTCTTTTGGCACTCTCTTTTAAACATAATTCCATGATGGAAAAGTTGGTAGGGTTTGTGAAATATTTTGAGGGATTTGACTCTTAATTGTTTGAAGTTTTGGAGGGGTTATGAGAATCTCAACATAAGATTAACATTATATATATGAAGGTACAAAATGTTGGTGTTGATGAGTTTGTTGGCTTTCATGCACTACCAACTTCTCTTCACCTTTGGAAATAAAACCATCTATGTTAATCATGTTATTATTTCTTCTTGAATGACCTTTATTAATGAAGTATATCCACTCTTCTTTGGCCTGCTACAATGAATTTATAACCCCTTTAATGACATACTTGGGGATCTCTTGACCATACCCTTTTAATATGTCATTGTTCACCATATATATCTCATAGTCCAATAGGGTATGTTTTAGGCTACGTATGGATTGATTTAAGGCATGAGTGGGGGTGTCAATAGTTTCATGATACTACCATGATTGATCAGATTGGTAACTAGACTACTCAAGAAATATATGAGACTCATAACAAGGTTAGTAGTCTTGGCAATAGGGAGAATTATCATATGACTAATAAGGGTGGATATAGAGTTGGTAAGGGATAGAATAGGGTTGTTATTGATCACAATGATATTGAAATGGATCATGGGGATGATCATAAGAAATTTAACATAATTTTACCTCATATACCTCCATAATTCATTATTAAACATATGAAAATCAATGAGACTATGGACAATAACTCATCTTACCCTTGAATTGAAGACTTTTCATGAACTTTGATATGATTCTTAACTGCAAACTTATTAATTTGGTGATTTAAGTTTCTTGAGATGATTTCAGATATTGCTATTAAATGCCTTTAACTCCCATATGTACCTAAGGCTTCTAAGGCATGTTTCAAGGAACTTAAAGCTCATCTCACCAAGCCTTCTATAACTATTAGGAATCTAGGTTATATGTTTGCTAAGGAAAGGATTGTTCACATCCACCTCAAACCTAGGATAACATGGGAGTGGCCTATAAGTTGTGAGTTACTTGTTGTTTAGGCCAAACCTATAGATTTTAATGGGGATATCTCCCTAGATTTATCAACTTAAATCTCTTAATCTAAATCTTAATTCTATTCAGATGAAAAGGGGAAGAAGATTGCATAATTTAAAGCTAATCTAAAGTGGTGATGCACCATATATTTACTTATCCACTCAACTTGGACTCTTAATCACACTAGTAGATGATGGATAGAATTAACACACTACCTCAATGGCTTCCAGGCAATAATGTTTTACCTAGAGGTTATTTTGAGTGACTGGAGTAAGAGGGTAATGAAAATAAATCCTGATTCAAGGCACTTACAACCAGACATCCACTTCAATCTTGAGCCATCAACCCATGACACATTAGATGACCTACAAGGAAATATTATTAGTACTTAGGTGAAATTAGACCTATAAAAGGGAAGATTAAACCACTTATGCACATCAAAAAAAGCATGAATATATTATGTATTGATCAGTAATGAGTTGAAAATGTTATATTCATTAGTCTAATAGGTCTATAAGTACAAATCTTGGTATATTTTCCTCATAATAGCCTAAGGGATAGAATACTAGACCTAAAATCATATATATATATATATATATATATAATTAAAAGAGATATAAGGATAAAATTTGTGTGTAAAATTGGATAAGGTGTCATAAATGACCAAGGTCCACTTAATCATGTAGTTACATCAATTAAACAAACTTTATTCAACTCTCTCATGTGTTTGTCCCCCTTAATGGCTCCTTTTGGCATTAGAGTGAGGTGATGAGGTTTGAGTTAGCTTCAGTTATGCTTGTCAAGGGTTTGACCATGCTCAAAATGGTCCATCACTTCTCCTAATGGTAGTTACATGGTGTGCATGGGTGTGATTAGGCCTCTCAAGAGGTGTTGAGCATCCCACTAGCCTTTTCATGAAGATCAAATCTTGATACTATCTCCTTACTTATTATTACTATGGAAAGTACACCTACCTTTTATTAATTAATTAGTTACATGGTTTTATTCCTTGCATTAACTCTCTTATTTAGCCCCTCCATGCCAACTTTGAACCATTTTTGGTTGATCAAATAGGTCAATTAGGCCTAATTGCCTAAGTGTTGGTGTTTTAAATCTATGAAAGACATGTTGAAACCTTATAAACCTATTATAACATGTAATTCATACCTAAAACAACACCTTATACCATGAAATAACCCCTTTTGATCAAAAAATACCTACAATTTTGTTATAATAGTTGACTATGTCTCCATGTTCTTCAGTTTTGCAAACTAGTAGTTTGGAGAAGAGTTACAGAGACCTTTCCAAGTGTATATTTTGACATATCATGAATTAATAAGTTGGATAAGGTTATAAATTATCCCCTCTAAGGATTTGAATCATCTCAAATAGTTTTATACCCTCTTTTATGCTCAAAATATTACAAAAGTATGGATTTATTACACTTCCATACAACGTTTATACAAATCAATGCCATGGTTGGATTCCTCTTTTAGTTTAATTTACATTCCATGAGTTTATCAAGTCATATCAAGGTTTTACAATGATAAAACATAAATATTTCTAAGACTAGGTTTGCTTAGAAGTTTAGATAGGTTTATGAGTGCTTAGGAGTCTTAGTGATAGTTCATAGTGTATAGATGTCCAATTAGGGAACACATGACATGAATCTATAGTAAATTTACCTATTCATCTTCCATTAATATCCTAAGGTCCCATGAAAAGAGTGTGTAGAGAGAGGAGCATTGGAAGATGGCACTCAAGTTGTTTGTAGACCAATTTTGAATGGTTATCTTATTAAGGTTTGTTCATGAAGATTATCCCCCAAATGCCAACCAATATTTCCCTAATATTTGTCCCATAGTTAGACTTAAAATTCCCTAGGATATTTTTCCCTTATCTTCCTTGTGGTGAAGTTGGTGAGCACTTAACGATGGATCTCAAGTTGGTTATGTGCAAGGTTGAGTGTTTTGAGAAGAGTTTGGAGACACCTAGACCATTATCCTCACTTATTTGAATTTTAAACTTCCCTAATATGTCTTATTTATAATTATATAGTCCACATTGAATATTCAACTTGTTTTAGGATCTTAGAGAGACCTTAAAGTGGTAGTAGGGTCTGAAATTAGGCATAAGGCCTACTTATTTGATCAATCCTTAAGGCACTTGACTATAAATTTGAATTATATCTGTTTGGAATAGGTATAATTACCATTAAACATCATGTTTCACTATTTCAAAACTTTTTATGTGTTTCAAACTATTTGTAGACCTTCCAAAACCTGATTTTGCCCATTTAACCCCTAGACTGACTGTCATGAACAAGGCTTAGTCTGAGATAAAATAGTGGGTATACCCACTATTTGTCTAGCCAAAATGATAGCATGTTTTCCTTTAATCACTGATAATTACCATTCCTACCAAATTTGTATACTTTACCTTGCCTACAAGGGCCTTAAATAACCATTTTGCCTAGATTGGCTATAGATTGCCTATTAACTATATGGTTGAGCATAAGGTCTGAGTATGTCCTATTATTATTTGTTTCCATAAGGTTATCTAATCCCATCCTCCATTGAATATCCTTGTTACATCTCCATTAGTCTCTCCTTGGTCTCACCTTCTTGATTCCCCCCTCTATTTACAACTTTTTGGTAATCCATATCCATGTATGTGCTCACTTAAAACATTTTGATTGGGATTCTAATTAGAAAAAATTGAATGGATGTGTTTAGGACCTTGAATGTAAATAATTATGTCCTACACACTATTTAATAACTCATATTAATGTCTTGGACTCATTAGGATCCTTATATCTTGAGTAGAGTAACTTGTACTTTGAGACTCTAGCATATACCTTCTCTTTATGCACGATTTGACTAAAAGTGATCTTAGTTTTGCATAGGTTATAGATACATACACCTGACCCTTGTTTTTGGTATCATGTATTATTTATTAATGAGATGATTATATTAGGGTTCATTACTTAGCCACCTGAGGCATTAGGAAAATCATGTACTTCCACCTTCAATTATACTTTGATGACTCAAATTGTAGGTGATCTCTTTATATTCTTAGATGGGTGAGGGGTAAGCCTTATTTATGTGAGTTTCTTGGACATTTTTATATAGATATTACCTTTTATGGTATCCCCATGAGTTCACTTCTTCCACCAATTAACCTAAACAGTAACCTCCATCACACAACTCTAATTTCAAGTAAGCCAAATAGAATGGTTATAGGTGATGGCTCAAGAAAAAGCTTGGATAGTGGAGTACCATCCCAGTTTATTCATTCTATTATGGTATTATGGAGGTTATATCATCTCAAAATCATAATTTTATCATCATTTTTTACTTAACCCATTTGAACTCTACTTATTTATGAAACAATCAAGAGGCAAGAATGACTCAGCTTGAGGCACTTGACTTAGACTAAATTTCAAGTATCTAACAATGAAAGTGAGATGATCATACCTATAACAATTCCATGTAGACCTCTTCATTATATAACACTTTTAATCATGACCCCTTTACCCCTCAATCTTACCTCAAGTACATATATTGATCTTCAACTCCTAACCCTTGTGACTTAACTTACTCTCAAAAGCTAACTTTATATCTATATATGATGTTTTTGTAGGTTGTCATATGATTTTTGAGGGAGGTATGCTCGATACAAGTGTTTTAGATATTAAATATGTCATTCTTATTGATAAATTCATTACAAATTTTGTCCCACTCACTAACAATCTTGAGTGATGATCCTCATTACCTTTCCTTAAGTTAGAAAGACAATGTGGTTGTAGGTGTTTGTTTTATGTTAGACCTTCTTCAGAGAGTTAATTTTTCCCATTTATGTGTTCTAAGCCTCTTTGAGCATTAGTCATACCATGAAATTTCCATAAGAAACCTCATAATCCTATCAACCATTACTTTTACTCATCTTTCTTCATATGCCAAGCCTAGGCAAATTAAGGTGGTTTTAGATGTGTATCATGTATTTTATGGGATAATGGTTAAATTGGAGTTATGAAGTGGATTTATGATGATTCCACCTTGAATATATCACTATCCATTTTGAGACTATTCAATGTTATCTTCTTACTTAAGATTAAAACCCTGACCTTCCTCTTAAAAACTTAGTCACCAAGGAGTTATAGACCCTATTGTATGGACTTAGACTCTTATGTTGGATAATATGAGGTGAATATATTGAGAAATAATATGACATCACACTTTTTATCCAAATTTTTCATTAATCTCCACTCACACTTCCACTATTTGTTCATCTTCACTCAACATAACATCCTTTGAAGTATTTTCAATGGTGACTATTGTAGGTGGTCATTAGACCTTGTGTATATACTGAGGAGAGATTAATTGTAGGTTTAAAATACAAATGTGGTCCTAATATTTCTCATTGACCTTTCATGATCCAAACTTTTATTAGAAAAACCTCAAATATCCATAATATCTTTGAATAGTAACGAGGACAAGAAATAGTTCCATTACCTTAAATAATACAAAACTATATTAACTTCTCTAAATTAAGGAATTTACAATGATTATGAATTGATTTAGTAACCTTCAATGGATATGTGCCTCCATGATATCTTTGGGTTGGTTGATATGATTTAGGCTTGATTTGGCTTTCAAGCATATATGGTTTTCTTGACTACAACTTGTCTTCTCTTAAAGTGAGTATGGTAGTAATGAATTCTTCTCCTTAATAAAACCTCATGAATCCTTCATGACTCAACACTTATAGTGTCCATTCTAATCAGTCACACCTCATTATCTCCTCTATCTAGTCACATAGGTTTGTAGATGTCCAATTTGAGGCATGGCTCTCTCTAAGACTAAGGTTGGATGAGTACATGGGTAATTGAGTTTTATGAGGCTCACTTGAATACATAGTGATTTTATATTCAAATATAAAAAATTTGACTTGAAACCATGCATTGGAGGTCCTTAAAATGCCTAAGGACAATGCCTACCACCTACAACTATTATAACCATAAAGGAACATGAATTTTGGCTTGCCTTCATATTCCACACATGTGATATATGGGTATGGGTTATGGAGATATTATATAGGGTCATTATGAACACACAACCAAAATCAATTTGCAAAAAGACTCACAAAATGAGCCAAAACCATTGCAATCTTCAAAACTTGCATAGATGGATAATCTCTTGAGAGTGAATAGATTATTAACCATTTTTCATTAATTATATGAGATTTATTTGTATAAAAATGGCATGTATTATATATTCAAGTTACCCCCTTCCTTTCCCCAAAATTTTAGATCCTAATCTTCTCTCTCTTATATGTATTGAATGAAAACATGAAGGCTGCACAATCTTACCAAGGAGAACGATGGGAGAATAGGATATGAATTTGAAATATTAGGGATATGAAACTATTATAAATAGTAAATTTACCCTTTGGGTGGATATAAACATCCATGGAATCACTTGGAATAAATTTCCTTTAGGTACACCTATACGAACTTGGTGAAAACACTTGATTTTTACCTAGAACTGCCACATTTGCCTTGGAGATTGATGGAAGATTGATTCCAAGTGCTACTAGAATTGGTACATGTACATAATAACTTGGAATTATATTTAAAACGTCTTATTTTTCCTCTAATGTGCCTTTTCATGTAAAAACCTCCTTTTGAATAACATAAAAAGAGTAATAAAACACATAAATAGTGATATGTATATTATAATTTGACTATTCCACCTTATTTGGGAGTGGTAAATACTATAATATGTTTAATTTTACTTTAAAATTACATTACATGACCAATATTATCCTTTATACCACTTAAACCATTTGAACCTTCATGACCAGGGTCATAAATGTCTAGAATAACACTAGGTTTCAAATGGAATTTACCTTGAATTTTCCAAATGAACCTTAAATAATGATAATAATGGTAAAATGGACACTTTTAAAATATCTTGACAACATTGAAATACTATAAACCTATGAAAAGGTCAAGATTTCAAATATAGGGGTGACCATTTTGATATGGGGGTCAAAACTAGTCAACCGTACCTATAACCATTAATTTCTAGAATCACCTCTTTGTCAATTTAATCAATCACAATTAATTGAGTAATGGTGTTCCCCATGTTGTTATAAATTTTTTATTTTATTTTCACTATTTCCTTTATATGGTCATATTTGCTTCTTGGTAGGTTTTTAAACAGCTGATTTTTCTTGTCATAGTCTCTTCTCTTCTATTATCTATAGTCCACTTGCATATTAATAACTTTATATCCACTATAAGTTGGAGTGTGACCTATATATTCATTTTTAACTACTATATTTAATACCATTTAATTATTATCTACCATGGTTATCATTATCTCATGGATTCCTCTTTTGTTGATCTTCATTTCAATTTATAATTATAACCCTTTTCTTCTCTTTTAATTATTTTAGAGCCTTTGTCCACCATGATTGCCACAATGTGGCTTTTGTATCATTAAATGGTGTTCCATATTTATAATTTAAATGGATATCCTTACCCTTTAATTTATTACATTAATTGGTTGGAAAATGATTATCCACCATATAGCTTATGGTTGGGTTTTTAGTGGTCAAAATATAATTTATAATTATGTGACCCAATTCACTTTGTCATATTTATACCTTGCTTATCATAAAGCCTTTGGTCATATTAAAATTTATCTCCCATCCTGATTATTTTTTGGATAATTATATACACTCTATGTAATATATCCATTTTTATTCAGGTCGCCCAATAATAATATTCCAAGTGTCTATGTGGTCAATGTGTCACATCAACCAACTGCATATAAGGTGAATATAATTATCAATATCAATGCCAAGATTCATGCTCAATAGATATCTATTATTAGAGCTCTTTTGTTTGTCATGTTGACTTAGATAACCACCCTATTAAATTAATTAAAACCCTTACAAACTCATCTCATCATTGGTATAGAAATTATATTGGATCCCATTCAAATACCCTTATTCCCTACATATAACCCAAACTCATTGCAATACCTTTATTGTATGACTAGATATAAATAAAAACATATTAATAAAATAATCAAAATTTACATGAAACAAAGCATGATCTCAATCATATTAAATATCTTAGTTAATAGGTCCAACTATAATCAATACTTAACCCTAGCTCTAAGCCAAGGTGAGGCTAGGTAAGACATTGCATACTTTTCCCATTTATAAACTTATTTACTAAAATTTTATTGTCACAATAAGCATGTTCTTTAGTTGCATCCATCTACAATACAGCATTAATGTCATCTAAATATTGATATATGTACTATCATATTTTTGAACTTATGAATTTCAACTACTATATATATCAAATCTAACCCAAAATGAAATAACATCAAAAGGATATTTTATGGAAGTAAATCAAAAATAATAAGAAGATTATTACCATTTCCTTTCTCCTCTTATCCTCTCTCCAATATCCTTAAGTATATTTTTGAATGATTATTTTTTTTCTTGTGGATTGCTAAGGATAGACTCTAAATTTTGGCATAATGATAGCTTCATCAATGACTTTGATTATAGCATGGATTTATTGCACACTCCTTGTTAAGTTAGAATGGAGGGAGATGGTGTGTTTAAATAGGCCATAGAGGGAAGATCAATTGCCAATATTCAAATTTAGGTTGGGATGATTCATGGTGGAGGATTATCTAAGGAATTAAAATTCCTTGGAAGCCTCTAGAATAGAGTATTTTAGAGAGAAAGGTGCTAAGTTAGATAGGATTATAGAATTAGAGAATATTAGAATCCATTTAGGGGATATGTAAGATTATTAGGGCATTAGGATAGGTGATTAGGGACTAGGGATGTAGGAGAGCCTAAGAACAGGCTAGGGTAAGTGGGTGGGTGGGTTATGGGAATTTTATATCACCCAATAATGGACAAGTGGGATCAGTTAGTGGATAATAAGGAATTAAGTGAATTAATTAATTTATGGGGTAGGAATAAGGTTAGTGGATGAAGGATGAAGAAGGGGGATGTTAGATAAATGACTAGAAGGGGTGATTTTAGTACAAAATTAAATGAGATAAGTAAAATTAGTGTTGACTAATAATAATATTAGTGGTAATAAATTAAGTGAACGAATTTAGGTGCATATATTTGTCCCCTCTTTGAAAGAACATTATGATTGGATGAATTGGAGTGATTAGTATTATTTCAAATAAAAACCATTTCATGTATGAATTTTAGTATATCTGATGCCCCATCGATGGGAAATGTGGGGAAGAATGAGATATATGGGCACTTAAAAGAGGAAATGAAGGGTGGGATGTGATGAATAGACAAGGGGATGGGATGCAAGATATAAAATAGACATTGAAGAAAATGAAATCAACCTAAGTAGTGAGATACAAAGTGATGATGCCCATAGCAAAGACAAATACATAAGGATTAGACACATGATGATGACAATATAAAAAGCCTCAAGCTTTCAACATATCCTAGGCAAGGACATGCCAAGGAGAGTTACAAACCAAGATGAATGTTGACATATCCCAAGCAAGGATACATGTTGGGAGAACATTGAGCCAAAGATAAGATAATGATTTCATAAGATAAATGATGGGTGTATATCAAAGTTGAAGTTGAGTGATATGATGAAGGAGATGAAATAGAATAAATGATATGATTGAGTGACCAAAATATACAGAGGAATAATTGGATTGTAATACATCAAATAAATGAGCCATTAATGTGATTAATAGAGATGATTCCCTTACCAATAAAACATGTAAGGGGATGATATATGATAAAGTTATGGTCTTGGTCATTCCCTAATAGGAGTAAATCATAAAATTTAAATGATGAATTGATCAATCAATGATAATGGATGACTAATGGAAGAAAGTATGGATGTTGTGACATGTCAGGATTAATTGATATGTGTGGGTGATTGACAAAAATATTATGGAGATGATTTTAAGGATGGTGATTCATAATAAGACCTATTTATTAATCATTGATATTATAGTTCAAAGATTTGATGCAAGTCTTAGGGATGATGAAAGACAAGATAAATGAGATGAAGAATTAACCTTCGACATGATATGTGACTAAGCACTTCTTACATAGTTTGAAAAGACCTCAAGATAATGTAGGTCAAAATATATGATAGATGACAAGATAGACTAGAGGATGATGATGATGATGATGATGATGATGATGATGATGATGATGGATGTTAGACATGTTAATTATTAAATAGATGTGAGGTGTGATGATGATTGGATTTTAGATGTTGATGATAAAGGACTATAGAGATGATTTATGATTGGTTATAATATATAGACATGATGATTAAGGACATGGAGAAATTATTGGATACTAGATGACCGGATTTGGATGATCAATGTAAATACAAAAGGACTAGGATAGACGAGTGGATTAAGATGATTTAATAGATTAGGATAAATGATCAATCCATAATTTCTATAATAAGGCTCATCATAGTCTAATAAATCTAATAAATATGGCACTTGGTAGGATGTCCCATGATATAAGTATGACCAAGAGGATGTTGTGTCAAAGTGAATAAAAGGGGCAAATAAAAAACTCTACACCATCAAGGGCACCTAAAAGCATCATTATAACTTTTGGTATCATCATAACATCCTTGTTCATTACGCAATATACAAAAATACACATGATGCAAGACATATATAAATAAAACATAAGACAAATAATATATATGCATGATGCAAACAACTCAAAAAACATAGAGCATATAGGTAACATGAAAGTATCTACATGTAATGTCATTATGTCTTTCCTAATTATCATGATGAGAGTTGATGGGATGATGGATCAAGTCATAAGTTAGGTTGGCCATGATGATCATGATGTGTAGTGAAATTGGGTTAAGGATAGAAACTTGGAGAAGGTATGGACTTGGAGTATACTAAGGACTTTATTAGGATAAGGATGCGAAAGACATAAGATAAAATGACTATGATGTTGATATAAGGTAAGATGACAAAATGATAAGATGACTAAGACATTAGATAGGACGATTTAGGATAATATGACAAGATTACTAAAGTGTTTTTGGGATTTTGTGTATTTTATAATTTTTAGGTTTTTTGACATATTTCAATATGATAAGATAGCTGAGGTAATTTTGAGATTTTGTGGATTTTATAATTTTTAGGATTTTTGACATATTTCAATTTTTAGGTCTTTTTTGAATATGTATTTACACTACACAAATGTTGTTATTAGCAAAGGGGATACCTAGCCTAGTAACTAAGATAAATATGGATGGAATAATTGATGTGATGAAAAAAGGATGAGGGTGATTCTATAAATGAGATGAGTACCAAGGAAACATGGACTAGGGTTCACCAATGATCATATCATGAAGGAAATAGGTGTCTATTTTCCTAAGTGTCTATTAGATTATATGCTAATATTATTCTATAATATTTATCAAAACATCTTCCACTCCCTTAAAAAGGTCAATATGGGAAGGAATGATCAACATAATAGGATACATGATATGATGTCAGATGATGTATAGGAATAATGGAAAAATGGATATGACAAGAATGGGATAGATGGGAATGACAAAAGATGGATTTTTCCCCTAAGTGTTGAGGTATAATATGGACAATTATTTTATTCTACCATGACTTCATAAATTGGTTTTCATCATGGTACTTACCCAAGGTGCCAAAAGACTAGTTTTCACCATTAGATGAATGTTTTTTATTTTATTTTATTTTTGATTTTTTTAGTGGCATCTTGATTTATTAGTCATGGGTGCAAGATGCAATAAATTATATCATGTGCTAGATATTTATCTAACACCTATTATATAGAGATGTGATGATATGATCATGTTGTTGAATGTATTGATGTTTGTGTGACATTCATTGATCCTTGATTGAGACCCATACAAATATCTAGTCCTTGTGTCATCATCACCCCTATAAGATATAATGTTTCCAAAGAAGGTGATGTGAGGTATGGACTGGATTAGATCTTGATGTTTATGGGGGTGTATTAGACTTGAATGGATGGTAAGATCATGATAAGAATGTGTAATGTGTGATTGGGAGCTGGGACTAATAATTGCACACATCATTAGATATGTTAGATATTTTGTATTTGATTGGTGCCATATGAAAAAAGACTTTAAGAGATCCAAGACACTTTGGCTTTGTAGTTCATCTTTGAAATGATTATTTAAAGGATTATTGGTCATACTGATAGTGTATACACATAATATTTTCAAACTTTTATTAAAAACTGACACTTTATATCTTTCAAGAACCTATCAAGTCTCAATCTCTCTGAGTGTATGCCTTAAGGGGTGCACTAGGAAAGGGGTGGGTAGACCATCAGTTCTTCTTAAGATTATTATTCTTTATACCACTTGACATCTACACACTTATCTCCTAAAACCATTGACCCTAAGCTTATTCTTCTTAGTCTTACCTATTCTAGTCTTTTCTTCTTTCTATTCTTCTTTTTATTTCCTTAACACCCTTTTGGATAGTTGGTTATACTAGGTTGACTAGGTCAACCCAATAGAGTTTAGGGGTCAAGAATGGGATAGATGGGAATGAAAAAAGATGTATTTTTCCCCTAAGTGTTGAGGTACAATATGGATAATTATTTTATTCTACCATGACTTCATAAATTGGTTTTCATCATGGTACTTACCCAAGGTGCCAAAAGACTAGTTTTCACCATTAGATGAATGTTTTTTATTTTATTTTATTTTTTATTTTTTTAGTGGAATCTTGATTTATTAGTCATGGGTGCAATATGCAATAAATTTTATCATGTGCTAGGTATTTATATAACACCTATTATATAGAGATGTGATGATATGATCATGTTGTTGAATGTATTGATGTTTGTGTGACATTCATTGATCCTTGATTGAGACCCCTACAAATATCTAGTCCTTGTGTCATTATCACCCCTATAAGATTTAATGTTTCCCAAGAAGGTGATGTGAGCTATGGATTGGATTAGATCTTGATGTTTATGGGGGTGTATTATACTTGAATGGATGGTAAGATCATGATAGGAAGGTGTAATGTGTGATTGGGAGATGGGACTAATAATTGCACACATCATTGGATATGTTAGATATTTTGTATTTGATTGGTGCCATATGAAAAAAGACTTTAAGAGATCCAAGACACTTTGGCTTTGTGGTTCATCTTTGAAATGATTATTTGAAGGATTATCGGTCATATTGATAGTGTATACACATAATATTTTCAAACTTTTATTAAAAATTGACACTTTATATCTTTCAAGAACCTATCAAGTCTCAATCTCTCTGAGTGTATGCCTTAAGGGGTGCACTAGGAAAGGGGTGGGTAGACCATTAGATCTTCTTAATATTATTTTTATTTATACCTCTTGACATCTACACACTTATCTCATAAAACCATTGACCCTAAGCTTATTCTTCTTAGTCTTACCTATTCTAGTCTTTTCCTCTTTCTATTCTTCTTTTTATTTCCTTAACACCCTTTTGGATAGTTGGTTATACTAGGTTGACTGGGTCAACCTAATATAGTTTAGGGGTGTTTTTCACTTTCTTGGTTTGTTAGCCTTTCAGCTAACCTAGCTAAGACCTAGTGATTTGTCCTCAAAAACACACTGGGTCAACTAGGTCAACCCTCTACAACTGACATTCTTGGGAGGATTTAGGGAAAGATTCACCTATATATATAATTTTATCTCCCATCATTTTATAAGATAAAAATTATTAGTAAATAAGTGCAAGTAAACATCTACTTATTGACCATTCTACTTGAGGAATAAAGCTTAGGGTTCCATAATTTCTTTGGAGATACAAATATTTTCTTGTGGATAAGTATTTTTGGATGCTTAGATAGGTTATGTATCCTAGCACTGATTTATCATGGTTATCCTTACATCACATAACAATCTCTTAAAAATCACCTTGGCCAAGGGAGAGATTGAGGCTCGGTGGGTTCATATTCAAAGGTAAGTATTCCTAATTATATTTCTTATTTATAAGAGTAGATAGATAAATCATTTTTATTCTTCTCCCATGTATAATATTTTATATACATTAATGTGAGTATATATCTTCTAATACATTTTTAGTTTAGTTTTTTTTATTTTTTCAAACCTTCACTTTGTGACACAAGCTTTGGTGTGCACTAGATTAGACTTACTTTCTTTTTATTATAATAGAGTGAATGTTTTAAACCTTAGGAATCCATTAGGGTTGTTGTGTAGTTATGTTAGAATGTAGGCTTTGGAACCCTTCATATCATGATGTGTTGTGACAATTGATCCCCTAATTAGGTCTATCAGGTACTCATATTGGTCATGCTGCCACTTAACAAGTGTATCCCCAATCAGAAGTGTAGGTATGATTTATCTTCTCTAAGCTAAGATTGATTTATAGACATGATACATTTATAATTGCATAAATTCTAATGAACCTGATGTGAAATTAACCCTTGAAATATTTATTTTATTCTTTTGATCACCATTTTTATCAAATATTTTGACATACTAGATTGATTCTGTCAACCTAACAATTTTTCTCTATGTGTAGGTTTGCAAAAATATGCAATTGGATCAACCCAATCAACCTAGTATAGGTTTATATCCTTTCAAACACCTAGTTTATCCTATTAGGTTGACCCAGTCGACCCCTTATAGTTTTAGCACTTTGCAATAGGTTTTTGTATAGCTTAATCGATACTATCGACCTTATTTGTAGGTTTCTCAAGCATACTTCAAGGTTATTCACCATCAATCTTTCTTCATCACATCTCTGATCCACCAAGGTTCCTTTTTAACTCTCTATTTATTTCTTTTCTATCTTTCCTTTCATAGTTTTTAGTCTTTAAAACTTACCTTGCATAATCAACTAGGTCGACACTACCAACCTAGTTCTATGTTCTCTATGTTATTTGAAATAATTGGATTGACATTACCAACCCAGTTCATTTTCAGACCTTGCTTCCATAGTATAGGTTTAATCGTGTCGACCCTATTCTATATTTTATGCATATAGTGTCAACACTATACCCTATTTCAATTTGGAATTAACCTCATATATGTTATTAATTAATTCACACATTTTGTTCTTATTGTTTTCATGCTTAGAATAGTTCACATTGTCTAATTAGTGGTTTTCAATTAATCATTTAGTTTCACTATTTATATTTTATGCACACATGGCCAAATCAATAAAACATAAACAAGCACTTTAACATTTTGTCTACCTTAGGCCAACCTACTTATATTTCATCACCAAGGGGGAAGCCAACTTGATGCTTTAGTCATGTATAAAGCATGGTTAATGGTATATTCTAGCTAAGCACCTGACACCCTTATCGATGTGGTGTGTTAAGTGAAGGTGTAGGCCCCAATACCAAGCGTATATCATTTCCACTATAATCCCTTTCATCCCAAACTACCTAAAACCATCTTTAGATTGTTATCTAGTACCTTGCTTATAGCCAACTTCCAATCACATTAAAAATTATGTCATAGTCTAATTAACAATTAGGTTGACCAATTAGTTAGCTTTAATTTTCAAATTGTTTGCTTTCTCTTTGTTCAATTGTTTGTGTAAAAACTTGCATTAGCTAGCATTAATACAATGTTTTGTTTTATGTGCTTCAATTGGATTGGCCAGCGTTAATCCAATGGATTATCTATTTCCTTTCAATGTTTACTACTTTTCATTACTTGTAAAATTATCTTATTTTATTTTCACAATCTATTTTAGGCTTCTTAAATTCTTTGTCTATTGTACTAGATCAACCTAGTCAGCCTGGTAGCTTTTTTGCCTTTTTTACACTATAATGGATCGACCCAATCGACCCTGTGTAGTTTTATAGTCCCTATTTTTGTGTTGGGTTGACCTAGTTGACCATATACTATTTCAGCCACCTCTTTGTCTTTTGATTTCTCATCTCTTTTATTTTCCTTTCATCATGGGCTTTATATTAGATAATGACACTAAGTTACATCCAAAAAAAAATATGAACTTTACCAATCCTAATAAGGTCTCTTATAGACAAAGTATGGCTCCTCTTTTAGATGCTAGAAATGTTCATATTGCCACTCACACAATGAACTATGGGATCCCTCCTCATACCTCTTCACAACATAATCCTCTTTTATTAGAGGATCAACCTAAGTTAGATTATACTCCTAAGATGATTTTCTTTATTTTCAAATTTCTTCAACATAGAGAAAAATATCCTTATACCATTTATAACCTCATGATTAGTGGTCAAATTAAAGAGCCTTATTCACCTACTCCTACATTCTCAATGGGATTTGGAGGTACCACTTTCTTTGGTTCTCAATCTCTTCCTTTAATTTTGACTCTTTATGTCATCACTTCTTCTCCTCTAACCTCTTCTAACTCCATGCCTAGTATTTCAACTAACATGGTAAGTTTTACATCAAGTGGGCCTCTCGTAAGATCCACTATACTTAATCCTTAAACTAGTTCATTTTTTGCTACCCAAGGCAATCATGCTTCTAGTGATTCTTCCTCTTATCCATTCACTAGTCCATCTTTTGATTCACAAGAAAAAAATTCCACTAGTGCCTCAAATTCTCAAAATTATTCTCAAGCTCATATCAACACTAATAGTGGTACCCAAGCCACTAATACTAACACAAACACTAATTCTAATTCTTCTAATGTTAATAAAACATATCAAATTTTGTTACAAACTCTCAATCAAATGAATACCTTTCAATCTCATAACACAAATCAAATGATGAGAGTGCAAAACCACCTTCTTAATCTTCAATCATGTCTGCAACTAATGGATCAGGACACACATAACTATAATGTTCCCCCTCCTATTTAATATTATCAAGGAAATATCATTCCTCAACCTCCTTTAATTAATAAAACCATTGAGCATCTATAAAATGAACCTCGCACTACTAAAATTTCCAACATTGATATAGGAGGTATAACACCTACAATTTCTTATAATGGGTCAACCAATCCCACCCTTCACCTTAAAACATTTGGAAATCTTTATAAGGATTAGGTAAAATTAAACACCTTTATCATTACCAAGCTCCTAGCCAAAACCCTCACAGGTGATACCTTGGATTGGTATAATCAACTTAGAGCTCATTCCATTTCTAGTTTGGAGGACTTAGTAAATGCTTTAGTTCAAGAATTCTAAACTAATGATCTTATTGAAAACACGTTGGCCCATTTCATTAATTGTAAAAAACATGAGAATGAAATTGTCCAAGCCTTTGTTAAGAGATGGAAGACTTTGTCAAACAAATGTGAACATAACATGAAAAATGAAAATCTTTTTCATTTATTTACAAATGTTCTCTTTCCTAAATTACAATATTGAGTTAGCACTTTCTCCACTTACCTTGGAGGAGGTTATTGACTAATCTAAAAGAAAATATTTCCTAATACATTAATTCAAACCACCCCAACCTTATATGGGTCCTCATTTATTACTTAAGAACAAAAATTGCAATATCAATAATGATGGTGTTACTGATTCTTATGATACCATTCACAATGTTCAAGTTGTCATTCATAACCCTTCTTTAGAAGTATCTCCTTCTTCTCAAAAATATATTAATCCTTATTTATCTTCACCCAATAACATCAATGTTCAAAAACCTCTATCTTCATCTGAATATATTAAGCATCTACCCAAGCCTCTTCCATGAGATCTTGACCCTACTCATCCTATGAAATCTTGGTATGATCTTAACAAGTTTCATTGGTTTCATGCTAGTCGGGGTCATTCTCATGAGACCTTTAGATAACTTCATAATTTATCTATGGATTTTCTTCTTGGACCTAATTTCAATCATGATTATATTATCTGTAAGCATCAACAAGCCTATGAGATTTATTCTAAAGACTATAGATCAAATAACAAAACTCAAGCCTTGAATCAAGCAAAGGTTCATTTATTTATCTAGAAAGATCCTTTACCTAATCATCAACTTGTCTAAGAAAATCAAGATAAGCCCATCTATTCCACCAATAATGTATAAAGTCTTGTTAAACCAACTTATGAATAAAATGTGGTTAGAATGACTAATATGTGAAGGGCGGTGGCTTTCATTGATTCCAACCTATCTACACTCCTTCTCATAAGACATATCATGTTATCCAGAATTCATCTCCAACTCATTTAAATGAGTTGGGGAAAGAAGACCTTATCACTTTTGATGACCTAATTTTTTAGTCCCCCTTGGATAATACATCCCATTCTATTTTTACCATTCTTCCATCATCTTCCAATTCAAATATTAATCAAGCTTCTACTAACACTTCTCCTTCTCAACATCAGCTTAAACCAACTAGTTCATCACCTCAACATGATTTACCAGCTTGTTATAAAATTTATTCTTCTTCCTAATAATAAAAATTATATTGTACTTCAGATCCTCCTCTTGAGGACCTCCTTAACCATTATGCACCTATATCTAACAACCTTCTTATTGGCTATGATGAGTGAGCTCCCATTGTGGAACTCATTAATCTCCCATCTCAGATTCCATTTCTTGAACTCATGAGGACTTCCCCACATCATAAAAATTGTCTCATATAGATCCTATTTGAGATTAATATCCCTCACCCTCCCCTCACAATATGGAAGGTAGCTTTATCTGGTTTCGAAGATAGTATTTTACAACAATATAAAGAGATGTCTATCAACGTTCATGAGACCATAGACACTTCTCTTTCTCTAAAATTTCCTATCATATCTATGACTCTCGATGAGATTTTGCTTCATGCAAATGATCCTCCCTTATTTATTAGCATCCAAATTGGTGATATCCAAGTTAAGCATGCATTGATTGACAAGGGTTCTAGTACTTATGTCACTTCTATTGATTTCATTAAGACTCTTAGGTATTCTAAATGTAATCCTAATTCTACACATAGCACATGACAAGGATATGATAGATGATAAATACCTCCTCTAGGTTGAGTATGGCTTTCCATTACTATCCCATCTGTCACCATCCATGTGAAGGTTATGACATTTATCTTCCCCCTTTATTATAACATATTTTTTAGTAGGTTATGGACTCACTGCATGAGAGTTATCACTTCCTTCATCTATCAATGCATTAACTTCCCTCACAATGGAGCCATTTACAGGATTCAAGGTGACACTAACCCTTAGAATTTCAAATAATTCCAAGATTGTGGTGTCTTCAAGATTCTTATTCTTGAACCTTTGCCAAGTGTTCCATTTTATGAATCTCAACACCTCAACTTTCTTATTAACTCAACCTAAGGTTATAATGGGCATCCTTATCTCATTGGTAACATTCCTCTTAATCTTTTAGGTTTTGATGATGATGATCTTAATGAGATTAAATTAAAGATCAAAACTTTTGATCTCTCACCTCATCTCATCTCATAGTTTCATACTTCTTTTCAACCTCATTCTCAGAAACCTCCTTGTAATGACATTCCCATAGTCTTAACTAATACTAGGCATTCGATTCACCATGCTTCATCAGATGACAAGGTTATCCCTACTTGTGTCATTGATATTCACACCCTAGATTACAATGATGGTTATTCCTTAGATGATCTATTGTTAGGAATTCTTATACAAGCCTATGATGTTCAGATTGTCCATTATCACTCTTCTTTACTTGAGTCTTTTCATGCATCTCATCATTTTAATTCACTTATAGTTATTTATTTTTGCATTTTTCCCCTCTATCATAGGGTAAATATGGCACTGACACCTTCAATTTCTAAGGATCCACATAGGACTATGTTCATGGATCATGTTATGATCAAACCTTACTATTTTGCTAGGTACCCTGACTCTCATAGTTAGTTTACCCCTAAGGTTAAAACTCTCCTTAGACCTTCTATATATCACACTCCTCCCTTAGTATAGCCTACTATATTTGAGCCTCTTCTCCCTTCTACTATAGTTTATCCTATTCCCTATCCTACTATTACTGAGCCTACCCCTGATTTTGATTCCACCACTCCTTTTATGGAGCCTAGTTTCATTCCTTCCTCATCATCACCTTCCTTTAGTGATGGTTTTCTTCCTTTGCCTAAGATGACTCATTTACCCACCAAATGGGTTGATGAGTGCTTTTCAACTTCTTCTAATCTTTTTTTACCTCCTTTCATGAGTGTTTCTACTAAAACTAGTCAGAAGCATATCTATTACTTGTATGGGATAGATAACCATTCTTCTACCCATTGTCACAAGTTAAGATAATATATTGATAACTTTTATCCTTATTCCACATCATCAAACAAAGCCATACCTCCCTTGAAGGTAATTCTTGAATATTTTCCCAAGTGTGGTGAGGTGTATTATCTATGGCATCTATGTGGCACCCATCACATCAATCATTATCACATCTTATAATAATATCTCAAATACCACCTTATAGCCATTCCCAGACCTTCTATCATTATTATCATAGGTCATTCCCACAAAAAGGCTTCTTATTCTTCTCCCATGGCTCCACCTCTAGTGGTTCCATCCCATCTTATGGTCCCTTCATCACCTTTTATGCCTCTACCTATGATTCCTTCACTTATGGGCCTTTTCTCACCTATGGATCCTTCTCCACCAATGATTCCTTCACCTCTCATAGATATTTCTCCCATGCATTATCCTAACTAGCCTTTGCCTAATTTTCCTCCTCAACATGATCCTTTGAGCATTCCTAACTTCTTAGTTGAGGATATTAGAAAAAATATATTTTCCCAATATTCATTAAATTTTGATGAAACTTTAGCAATAGTTTGATTATAGCTTCATAGAAACTTATCTGATGTATTGGATAGTGTGTGTGGATAGATTTACTAGTATTTATGAGCACATTCATGGTGTTTTCACATTTATATTAGATTTTATGTGTTTTCCAATCTTATTTCTATCTATTATATCATTTGACACTGTGTCAAATTTCTACTTATCTTATATCATGATTTCTTACTTGTACTATATCTTATTTATCTTTTATATTTTGCATATGATTTTCTTTTCTTTATCATTACTTTCCCTTTCCTTTTTCCCTATATTTTTTTTCAAAACTCTCTTTCCTGTATATTTTTTATTGTTTCGGTTGCTTATCCTTATTTTTCACAAATAATTTTCATGGTGATTTGGTTATACATACTATGTTCCCCTTGATTATTATCTCCCTTTACCATGTGATCAATTAGCAAAAAATATATCTCATTATTGTCTCCTTTTACTATTTCACTTTTGATCTCCTTTTTCCATTCTTCCTTTATCCACAAACTAAGCATATGCATGATTAAGACTTGAGATCACATGCTAGTTCATTGTCATTCTTAAGTGTCCTAGTTAGTCTTTATCTTTGGTTACATAGCTTCCTTTAGCCTTAGCCTACAACTCATTTGTGTGTATCACTATCTATCTCATGATTGGTAATTATAAATCCACATGGAGGAGGAATCTTAAAAATCCTTAAAAATAACATTAAAATCCAAATCATTTAAATGAAAGGCAATGATATCAAAAGGCAAACATATTTTTAAAAGTCAAATCACACTAAAAAATGTGATTTAGAGCACATATCATTCTTCTAGTCAAATTTTAAACTCCAAATTTGGCCTCATGGTACAACTGAGGTCCTTTGGGTTATGGTAGGTTAGTAGATTAGAAAAGGAGAATAAAAAAATCTTTTAGTGCTACCTACTTTCTCATGTAAGTACCCAATCTTCACAGTAGACTGATGGCTCTATAAGGGGTCCTGAAGAATGGGGAACATGTCATGGGAAGGTAGGTCAATTTTATTTTTCCTATACCAATCTAACTTCATGATTTTATCTTAGTATAACACCTATTTTCCTACAAATCTTTGTGTTTATAGTGAACAGGTGTCCTTTGTACATCGATGACCACTAGTTACTTAGTGTCTTCTCATGTCCTTAGTATGCCTCTTAACTCCTAAGGTCCTCTCATAAGATGCCTAAGTATTTATTTGTAGACTCCCTTTTTCATTCTTTATATCCCTTATATTTAATCTTGAGAAATATTATTTTTCTACTGATCATTCCCCTTAGGATTTCATTTGTGAGTACTTTGTAAGACCACAGATAAGACCCGACCATCCTCAAAATTTACCATATTTTCATTCCTATTACCCACATCCTTTATTACCTAATTTTTCCCTATTTATTCCACCCTATTGGTTTTCTCTTTGTATAGTTGTAGTTTAAGACCATGGATAGGACCCGACCCTCCTCACAAAATTTTCCAATACCCAAGTCACCATCCAAATTACTTGTGTCAAATTTAAGATAAGATTTGATCAATTATGAAGTTACATGTCATTTTACATGCTTCCCATCTTGATTTAGTATGTTTTATGCTTACTTAATTTTTATTTCACCTTTTTATGTTCTTATTTTTTGAGTGTGTGTAAGATTTCATCCATTTCTTTAATTTTTCATACTTCTCAACTTGAACTAGTATGATCAATTTAAGACCAAACTTTTGCAATTTTTTTTTTCTTTCATACTTCCCATCATGATTTAGTATGACTGATTGAATTAATTAATTTGTTTTTATAGTATGTGTGCCCTTTTACATAACTTCCATTTTATTACATTGTTTTCATACTTCCCAACGTGATATTAGTATGATTTTACTTGTTTAAATTTGGGGCAAAATTCTTTCACATTGGTTTAAAAACAAATTTCTTTTTACCATCTTGTTTTTCCATTTCTTGGTTCTTTATATTTACTCATTTATTTTTATTACACATTTTCCAGCTTGAGATAGTGTGTAGTACATTTTCTTGATTGATTATATTTTTCCAAGTCCCTTTTTTTGCTTATTTCTTTTTAAAATCATGCATGTGTCTTTAATAATTCTAGAAAATAAAATACATCTCATATATTTAATATAGAATATAAAACAAAGCTAACTACATGTTATAGAAATAAATATATCCTAAGCATCCACATCCTCAACCATAATGAACAAATAGAATAACCAATAATGACAACATACACATCCAACAACAATATGCCAAAATGATCTATCATGGACCTAGTCATAGAGATGGAGCATTATATATGGTTGTATTTTTTTGTATAAAATTCATGGTATATATATATCATGAATTTTATACAAAAATTACACCCATATATAATGCTCCATCTCTATGACTAGATCCCATCTTATCTATCTCGTGGCCTAGCCACACTTCCTACTGAGGCCTCAATCTAACTCCTCTAAATTGTATGTTGTAAGAATGCCATCCAAGATCTTAATATGTCTACCTATCCTTATAGGTATGTTTTCCACATCTATGAATGTTTCCAACATTTATGACTACTATTTGGGACCAGATCTCTGTTATTTATGCTATTATAGTCAAATGCACAACTCTCTCATCTACTAAGGCTTACCATAACTATAGCTCCACTACACCCATCACTATTGGTGGTTTCATCCTCTCTCTATGTACCTATATCTACCTTGCTACCTCTCCACCTATAATATGTCTAAAATCTATGATGTATAGACATAAAACATACTCTCATGCCTAGTAATATCATTTTTAAGCATGTATCTCATATGGCTAAGGCTCTCCTTTAGGTTATCTGATATCCCTACAGTCAAATATGCTCCTACTATAGGTAGACCCAAGATGGCATAGACCACCTCTACTATATCCCCATCTAACTCTCATTTGAAGGTGTTAGTTAATCATTCCCAACAACTAAGGAACATGACTAACAAGTCAGCACTAAGGTGGATCCAACACATCTCTATTATCATACCTAGACCTATGAATCCTATTATAGCCTTATCTCCATCTGAAAACCTACCTAACAATTTTGGTAACCATGCCATATCCACAAGTCTCCAAAATCTCTATCGTCCCTATACCCAAGAAAAAAACAAAGGATATATCAGTTCTTCCATATCATGTATAGTTATAATACATTATTTTTACATTTTTAAATAAAAAACAAGCCTACCTTACTTTATTTTATTCATTTTAGTTTAATTTTAGCCTTCTTAGTCATTTTTGACCTTACTTGGTCATTTTAGGCCATTCTATCCCTCGTTTAACCTTTTGAACACTTTTTTGTATCATTCTAGCTCTTTGGTCAAACTAGTTTTCACCATTAGACTAGTTTTACTTACCCAAGGTGCTAGAAGACTAGCTTTCACCATTAGATGAATGATTTTATTTTATATTCTTTTTGAATTTTTTTATTTTTTAGTGGCATCTCAATTTAGTAGTCATGGGTGTGAGATGCAGTAAATGTTATCATGTGATAGATCTTTAGCCAACACCTATTAGATAGAGATGTATGATAGGATTAGGTTGTTATTGATAAATGTATTAATGTTTTTGTGACCTTCATTGGTCCTTAATTGATACCCCTACAGATATATATTCCATGTGTCTTTGTCACCCATATAAGAGATAATTTTTCCCAAGAAGGTGATGTGAGGTATGGACTGGATTAGATCTTGATGTTGATGGGGGTGTATTGGACTTGAATTGATGGTAATATCATGATAGGAAGGTGTGATGTGTGATTGGGATATGGGACTAGTAGTCCCACACATCATTGGAGATGCTAGATATTTTATATTTGATTGATGCCATATGACAAAAGAATTTAAGAGATCTAAGACACTTTTACTTTATGGTTCATCTTTGAGATGATTATTTGAAGGATTATCAGCTACACTGATAGTTATTTTGACATTATTTTAATCTTTAGAATTTATTATATCTTGACTACCCCCTAGTACTTGACTTTGGGATTTACTAGAGGAGATTTATTTTTGAATTGATAGATATGATTATTTTGACTTTGACAGTCCCTTAGTGCTTGATTTTGGGCTTTACTAAGGGAAGACACTTTTTTATTAGGCTGATGATTTGACTTTTATTGATTTTGACTTACTGGATCAAAGGTGCTTTGATCATCATTTATTAATTTTTTAATATGATCTTAGGACTTTACTTTTGTGTCACATATGATGTTTCTTGATGAAGGTTCCAATGATGTATGATCTTATTCATCCCTATGGAGGGCGGTGATTAAATGATCATTGATGGGAAGAAAAGGATCTATGATGGATGAAGGTAGGGGAGATAGTAGGATGAGGTCAATGAGTGGTTATTGGGTAACATGGTCTTCATAGGGGTTCCTAGGAGATCTAATTTTGACATCATAGAAGATCTCCTCAAGATCAATAAAAATATCACTAAGACTATCTATAAGACACATGCCTAAGGTAGGATCAAATCTACTCTGATAATCTTTGATGGATAAAGCTTATACAAACATGGTTTTGACTTCATCATCCTAATTGGGATCCAAAGATAATTCTTATGACTGGTTTACATCTAGATTAGAGTTATATTCAAAAGGATAGGCATATTCATCATCTATTGTAATGTCTATGAGGGATGATGTTTCTAATGAGGAATCTAATTCATATGTTGGTGTTGAACATGATCCTGATACAACTAACACTTGTATTGACTCAAATGTTGACTCTGATGTATAATATGTAATTCTACTAGTATAATATTCATTCTTCATAAGTTACCTCTCAAATTTGGATCTTTGATATGATGGGTGAGAGAAATATGATGGAGGAATAATGGATTCAATAAATATAGGCCCATAGAAGGAATCTTGAGGACTAGATTCATAGGTAATAGACTCATTTTTGATGGATTATTTTTCAAATATGAGGGGACCATGGAATATGGATGTGATGTCTTGACCTTAGATTGGAGATGGAAGGGATTGATCATGATTGGAAATGTAATCTTGGAATACCTCTTCTTGTTCACCTAGGGACGTAGACTCATCTAATTCATTCTTATTTTTTAGATCACCATGATCAATGAGGTCTTAGATGTAGTTTTAGAAATCATGACATTAATTAATGGTATGCCCCTAAGTATGATGATATACATAATATTGGTTAGATTTATACCAAGATGTTTTAGTCTTGGTGGGATTAAGATGTCATATGGGTGGATAGAACATTATGTCATTGGTAACAAGATGGTGTAAGAGGGATTCTAATAATATATGAAGAGGATCATATGGTCTCTATTCACTTCATGCTTTTGAAATGGAAGCATTAGGTCTTGGATTAGATGGTTATTTATGTGATTAGGTTGGTGGACTAGTAGATAAGGTGGCCAGGATAGGATCCCCTATGATAATATAAGAAGGGGTAGATGACTGGATATATAGAGGAGGGAGGATTTAGATGGATTAACACGTATGGTTTTGACTAGAGGTAAGGTTGGATAGATGGGGTTGAAGTATATAGGTCATGGAGTGCTTAGCTTAAGGAGGCATGAAAGGATTACATCCCTATTAGTGATGAGGCATTACTCAATCAAGTTATTGACCAAATTTGTTATGGGTACCATGGATCAAGATGGGATAAAGTATAGATGATGTAGTTTAATAGCCCCAATCAATACGTGTGGTGGATTGAATTGATATATTGAGGGATAAAGATGGGATGTGTGTAATAATTTTGGATAAAGGTTTGTTTTAATCCAATGTCAAGTTTGACTTGATGATATAAAATTTTGGATGGGATAAGATAATATTTAAGTAGACCAATTAAGATGTGAGCTATACTTTAATGATTTAGATTGAATTAGACTAGGTGAGTTATAGCAAGCTCTATGATTCGACCAGGGGGGATAGACTAAACCAAGAGAATTATTTAAACTAATATTGATAGGATTAAGGCTAATTCAATACTAAGATGATTTACTCAAATAGGATGAGAGGATTTGGACTAATAAATTGATAGGATAATTTCATGTATGACTCAAACTTGATTAGACACAAGCCAACTTATAATGAGGACCCTAATGAAAATAGTTATTTGCCAAATGGATGAGGACTAATGTTTGACTACAAACTTGATGGGATGAATAATTTAGGAAAGGGGATGATAAGATAAGTATGGGTTGGACTATGATTAGGTTTTAAGGGATGAAGTGGTAGACAAAGTGATTAGGCTAAACAAGGTCAAAACAAGTGATAAGATGTTGACTAACGTAAATTTTGTGGTGGGTAATATGGTTTGGATAGTAAGACAAGGCAATATGATGCAAGGATATAATTATAGATAAGGTGGAATAAGTGATAAATATGATGCAAGGGATGATTAATGTTATGACTAAGTGAATAATATGAGGTTGAAATATGATAAGATGTGATAGAGGGATGACAAGACTTGATTAAGGTAAGGGAGGGATAGGGTATGACTAGTGTTAGGTAAATGAGGGTAGACTAAGACAAGATGACAATATTAAAAGGATATACACAGATGTTTATTGAAAAAATCTTCAAGAAGATGTGGTCAAAGATGTGCAAATATATACAAGATGATGAAAAATGTCTAGATAGATGTGTATAGGCTTAGGTAAAAGGCTGACTTGGCTCACAAACAACATTGGTCTAGAATGACACTCACCAAATCAATAACACCACAAACCTAAGATTAGTAAACTAATATGGTTCTATAACCCAATGACTTCACCATCTAATGGCTTCATGGGTGAATTTTTAGGTTATTGACCTATTATAGAATCTACCGAACCCTCTCAATCCCACTTGTACATGATGATTACTTGGGAGTTGATATTGACTCTGGCAGTAAGTTTTTTGTTACAACTAATGGTCTTATGCTAGGCTAAATGGGCTCTCTATGGGCATCCCTGATATATTCTAGGTGCAGTGGAGCTCAAGTTCATGTAAGGTGATGTCTAATGCCTAGTTCAAATAATGAACTCTTCACCTTCATGAAAGACCTATATGGGTTCAACCACTTAGTCTATGATAGTTGTCCTTGATATTTATACTTTGTCAGAACATGGAGTGTTGATTAGTGCATGGTGGTCAAATTCATGGTCACTATCCCCTAAGACTATGGAAAATACATGGGTGTGAATTCCACATCATGTTTTCCTTAAAAAATAAAAAATGGGAGGGTTTATTAGTGGTTTTTGATCCTCCAAGAATCACCACAATGATGGAAAGAGGAGAGCATACACCACTGTAACCCTTGAGTGACACACAAGTAGACAAAGATATTTATTAGATAATTAATTTAGATGTGATATGTACATGATATTTACAATATGGCTTTTCAAAATATCTTTGATAGGTGACCTACAAGATAAGTGATTAGTAGTTTCAATTGGCAATCTTGAAGGGCAAACTGCAAGACTAGATGTTAGACCAAATATAAAACCTACAAGAGATGTTAGAAAGTCAAAATTACTACTATATTCACCCCTATAATAAAAAAATGTAGTCCAATAAATCTTAATAAAAACCATTGAAAAAAATCATGATTTGGCTCTATAACTTGTTTGGACAAGGGACCACAACATGGGGATATGGGGGTAGTAGCCTCCAGTGTGGTCAAGGGGTAGTGACCCTTATGGGGTTAAGGGGAGGCACCTCTTATGGGGTCAAGGGGAATTTTTCCTTACAAGGTCTAGGGGTAGTTCCTGAGGGGTAGCTCCCCTAATGCCAAACATAATTTGGGACTT
The DNA here is from genome assembly GCA_037957365.1 of Torreya grandis. Classification (NCBI taxonomy): domain Eukaryota; kingdom Viridiplantae; phylum Streptophyta; class Pinopsida; order Cupressales; family Taxaceae; genus Torreya; species Torreya grandis. Next base: position 574,036 of record JARHVA010002891.1, on the reverse strand, counting down.
GTGAGATGCTTATAATGACTCAAAATTCACTTAAATTGACTCTAAAAATGCACTAAAAATGAAATTTTAAATGCAACAATGCAACTATAGAAGGTAAAATTACATATACACAGTTAGACTAATGCAAAATGACTTCTAAGGAGTACAAAATCACAAATCTTAAGCAATATTACAACTGGTAAAAATCTAGTTTTGTTGATAGTTTACTAACCATGACTATGATCCTACGGTTTATACAAAATTGCTAATGGTTATGTAATATCATGACTCAAAATACAATACCATAATTCACAATCTACAATTTTGTAGTTAAATAAAAACCCAAAAGATATAGTAGTCAAACTCATTTAAAAGGTTATTAAAATATTTACAGAAGACTAAAATGTGTTTTAAATGAGTGGAAACCAAGTTTATATCGACAAATATATTGTTAAATTTTTAATGAGATCAAAATTGCTTATTATTGTAAAAAATTGATTAAAATAAACAAAAATGTTTTTTTCAAGTTGTAGTTTTGCACCAAATGACAAAAGGGGTGTTTTGGATGTTTAATATTATTCCAGGTAGCTCCTCTTTTCTCCTATCAATAGGTGATAATCAAATAGACTCAAATAAACTATTAGATCATCAAAGTTAGTAGATTAATCTAGTACTTTTAATCAGAAAATCAACATCATTATTTGTGAAGGCAATATCATGACTCACATTCAATACCATAACTGCAAAGATATGATTTTTCAATATCTCAACAACAAAACTACAATTTTGTAATACCATGAGTAATATGTCAAAACTAGATATTTTAAGAAAAATTGCCTTCTAGAAATCTATGATATTACAGAAAATCCAAAAACCTTTTAAAATATCAAGCCATTAGTGGTCAAAATGATAGCATAAAATCACTAATCTTATGGTAAAACTATAGATGCAATATCATGACTTGCAGATCAAAAATACCATTTACTTGGGCATAACAATTTGATAAAATCCAGACCTTGTTCTTCATCTAGTCAGCCCCACAGGTTGTCAAAAACATTTCTAGCATACAATATAATTAAATTGAAGGGGTTTTCCCATTGTGATTGCCAATGTACTATCATATTTTTAAGATTATGAATTTAAACTACCATATATATATATATATATATATATATATATATATATAATTTAACCTAAAACATAATAACATCAAAGGGAGAGATTATGGAAGTAAATTAGAAATAATAAGAAGATTCTTACCATTGTCTTGCTCCTCTTATCCTCTCTCCAAGATATTCAAGTAGATTTTTGAATGATTATTGATTTTTATTATGGATTTCTATGGAAAGACTCAGAATTTTAAGTATAACGATAACTTGATCAATGACTTTGATTATAACATGGATTTATTGCACACTCCTTGGTTAGTTAGAATGGAGGGAGATGGTGTGTTTAAACAGGTCATGGAGGGAATATCAATGGCCAATATTCAAAGTTGGGTTGGAAGGATCCATGGTGGAGGATTATCCAAAGAATAAAAAAATTCTTTGGAAGCCTCTAAAATAGAGGATGCTAGAGAGAAAGAAGCTAAGTTAGAGAGGATTATATAATTGGATAATTCTAGAATCTAGTTAAGGTCTAAGTAAGATCTAGTAGGGGATTGGGATAGGTTATTAGGGACTAGGGATGTAGGAGAGCCTAGGAATAGGGTAGATTAGGTGGGTAGGTGGGTCGTGGTAATTTTAAATTCCCTAATAATGGACAAGTGAGATTAGTTAGTGGATAATAAGGAATCAAGTAAATTAATTGATTTGTGGGGTAGGAATAATGTTAGTGGATGAAGGATGAAGAAGGGGGATAATAGATAAATGACTATAGGGTGTGATTAGGATGGAATTAAATGAGATAATCAAAATTAGTGTTGACTAATAATAATATTAGTGATGATAAATTAATCAAGTGAATTTAGGTGCATATAATATCATTAATATAAAATTACGCATACATGTATTGATAATAATGAAATCAATATATATATGTAATTTTGCATGGTTTAGCATCTTATCACATTCAAATTTTCCAAACAAACTTGAAAATATTCCACCAATGGAATACAAACCATAAGTAGCTCACTTACAGTGCATATTCATGAGGCAATAACAAGGATCATTGGGCATACCACATGATACATCAGACATAATATAGTAATATCATCAGCAAACATGGCTAGAAATATCAAATAAAATATGCAAAGCATATATATCATCAACAAACATGTTGGAAATAGAAAATCAAGGATGTAAAGAATTTATATATCATCAGTAAACCCAAATTTAAATATCAATTCAAGGATGCAAATCATATATATCAACAACAAACATGGTTGGATATATCAAATCAAATATGTGAATAAAATGTCGTATTAGTAGACCTAGATTTAAATATTAAATCAAAGATGTGAAACATATATGTCATCAAAAAACTCAATCAAAAATATCAAATAAAGAGTGCAAATCATTGGATCATAATGGATTAAGGATGTAAAGCATACACATGGATTAATAATTTCACATTGGATCATCATCTATAACTGACCAACATTAGTGATAACTAACATAAAAAAATAATTGAGATAAGAACTTGAAACACTAGTCCTAAGTCTTATCCCCCTCTTTCAATGCCCTGGTGAAGGCCTCTAATATTTGATGCACCTAAAATAAGCTCATTTATCTTCTCCTCCATGCATACATATATACACAAAGAGTGAAAAAATAATAAAAATATTGAATTATAATTTAGTTTAAATGAACACTACTTTTGGTAAATTCAATTCACTTCTCCTGCATGTAGAAAATTAGTACATAAGGAGAAAAATAATACATCTCAAATAATATGAATTATATCAATGTAAATGCCTACAAGTAATTATCGATAATTAACCAATTTCTTGTCTTTCACGAATAAAATTAATACACAAGGAGGAATGTATCATAATTATTCATCTCATACAAGAGGAATCACACAATTATATACATTTTGAGCAAGCATCCACCATACATGGTAAATTATAATAACCAAGTAATAGTCCATGATTTTTGTAAATAAATGGTATAAATCAAACATCTATCACATCTGGTAATTATGTCACTAATAAGCAAACATCCATCATACATGGTAAATTACAATGTCTAAGAAATAGTCCATCATTATGGTTGTATAGACCTAAATTTTACCACTTTGGTGTCGTCATTAATCTTGTATCATCAACCTTCATCACCTATCACTTATCCTAGCTAATCGCCCATCATCATAAATTTAGATTTATATCACCGTAATTGTAACATGACCACCACAATAATCAGATAATTTCATATAGCCCCATCAACATTACCCCATATATTAATTAAATAACTAATCAATATTAGTTAAGTTTATTAATTTTATCACCCAAGATTCCAAATAAATAAATAAATAAAATAATAATAAGATTAACCAACCAGCTCATCATCCTACTCAAACAACTTCATTTAATTTATTTTAACTCATTATCCATCAAAAAAATTATTCAAACATATTTAAGACATTAAAACATATTTTTAAAATCCTCATTTAAGATATTCAACCCTCCAAAAAACCTATTTAAGACATTTACGCACATTCAAACAACTTCATTTAAGACATTCAGCCCTCTAACAAAATCATTTAAGACATTCAACCTTATAACAAACCCCTTATTAAGACATTAAAATTTATAACAAACATATTTAAGAAATTCAACTCATTCAACAACTAAATAACAAAATCGTTAATCATTCAATCACTTCCTAAAACTAATTTATAAATTCTCAAAAAAATCAATTGAATGAATTTGACCCATAGATTAAACATCCACCATCCAAAATTGAAAATATTAAATAAATATAAATTAAATCTAATTGTCCATTTTACCTTAAAACATTTATAAATTAACATACTTTCCTCCATTGTAATATCATCAAAAATGGCATCTAAATTAGCATCGTAACCATCGTAAGAGATATCAAAATTATCATCATTTGTAAAAATCATAATCATATTCTTGCATCCACTTGAGATTAATTCAATCAATCTATATATCATCATGTTTATGATATTTTATTTCATAGGAAAATTTCTTTAAGCAACCACATATCAAGCTATCAATAGCAAATCAAAGTTAACGAAGGAGAGGTTTTCATTTTTGGTAAGTGAAGATACATCTTATTTTACTCTTTCAAGTTCTATCAAAGGGTATGTTAGACTAGGGTAGGAACTTTAGATTATTTTCTAATTTTATATTTTTATCTTGAATATTTTTGTATTTAATTTTGGCATGCTCAGTGGGAACACCCATAATCCCCTAATTAAAAACCTGGAGCCAATTTATTTTTATTTTTAAATCCTAACTAGTAAAGAGGCTAAATATTTTAGTTTACAGTCTAGTTTTTTCTAGGTTTTTTCATTTTTAGGTTAGAAACAATATTTCAAAATTTCATACAAACCCAGATTGTCATTTATGATAAATCATCAAAATAGTATTTGTTATTATTTTTTAAAAACATGATTAATAAATTTGATTTCTTTTGGCAATTTTTGGGTTTTTGTCTACACCATTCTTTTGTGGACATGGTTATTTGCATATTATATAGGTTAATATCTTCTTTATGTGTCTTATTATTTCATTCCAATAAACTTTTAACTTCATATGTAATTTTATCATTGCTACCAACTCTCTTGTATAATAGGTATTGCTTACCAAAGAGCAAATTGAAAATTGCTAACATGTTTTCTTATAGAACCATTAGTCAAAGTCTTCAAGCTAAAACATATTTTTACTAACATTTTTAAATTAATCTTTGTTTTACTTTCTTCAGTACTTTTTGTATCTTGTTTGTGTCACTATAATTTGTGTATTTCTTTTTCACCACAAAGTGATATGGAGAATTAAAAACCTCCCCAATTACTTGTGTATCCCAAAGATCAGATTGTGTATAATATTTCTTTACACCACAAGGCAATCTTGGCAATTAGAAATAATTTATAAAAATTTTATTTTTATTTATAAAGGGTCCTAGTGAACTTGGATGAAGTGTTAGGCTAAAGCCCATGTTCTGGTGGGCTATATAAATTCTCTAGGTAAGATTTATTGTTAATGGCTAAGCATTTTTCTATTTTATCAGGGTTATGATATGAGGTGATTTCATTCCAATAATACCCAAGCTTTCAATGACTCTCTTATCTCATGGATTTAAGCCTCAATGTACTAAAATTGAAATAGATGAATCCCCTAAGTAATAATCTAAAACATAGTGTAATAATCTTTGGACATAAGCACATAGTGATGCTGGGAAAATAGCATTCCCTAAGATCACATACCCCATACATTTCAAGTTACTATCACTTGGCCACTACTTGGTTACACACCTACTTGACTAGTTTATATTGTCTTGTTTTTGTGTTTTATTTTTCCCCTTATGTTGACTAATTATTGATTCAGTCCAAACCAAAATAAAACTCAATATAAACCAATGGTATACCAATCAAAACTAAATTACAAAATTGAAATCCTTTTTATCTAAATCTAATCTACCTAGTTGACCAAAATAAAATAAAACCCTCATCCACTAACTACCATCATGACCATGATATCCTTCATGTCAACTCCAAATAGAATCCAATTCTATCATCCCAACTTAAAAATAGAATCCTTTTTTACCAACTTCAATGATTAAGCCAAGAATTAGAAGATCTAAAATCCTATATCAAACCTTAGACATCAAAACTTGTATTTCCTAGTTGATCCAAAAACCTATCTAATCCACAATCCATTCCTCTAAAATTCCATTCAACCAAGTCTATGAGCCATAAAAATCATTCCTAATTCTACCAAACCCATAATCCAATAGTTCAAAATTAGACCAACTAAAATTCTATCCTGAATTTGGCAAAACGAAATTTTCATCAACCCCCATTTTATTTATAAACCAATCAATCAATGATGGCTCCAAAATTATCAAAATTCTTCTAAATAATCTAAACATCAACCATCCCCTACCAATCATGCCCCTAAGCCACCAAAACCACTTTATCCTTGTAATGTTAGGAATCTAAAGAGCAACAAATTCATTAGTTCCTTTTTAGTGAATCTCAAGATAATTCAAATTTAACAATACAATGAAAACTAGACACTTCTTGCCTAAGTACTAGGTTGAGCTTAAGAGAATAAGCAAAACTACAAATAAGAGATAAAAACATAAAACTATGTTACCTCCCTTGAAAAAAAATAGTGTTCACTTGTTGGAATAGAGGATGTCCTTACTCAGCTTGTGGGCTATAGAGACTTTGATTAATGCATTATCCCATTTTGGCAACACTTCTTTTAAAACCACATGTGGCTTTTTTTGGCTTGGATTGGCTTGGTGTTAAGCTTCTTGAATCAATTTGGAATTATAACATTACTTGAGAGGTTTATTGAAAGCATTCCTATAGAATAAACTTAAACACAAAATCTTGTTTGGATAGAGTGAGGGAACTTGTCTTTATAAGTCTTAAAGCTAACTCTAACCCTAGGGAGGTTAGGTTTAGTTTTAACCTTGGTTGAGTCTAAAGTAACTTAGGTTGAGTTTAAGTTAACCTTGGCTTGGGTCAAAATAATTATGAAACTTGACAACTCATTTTAGATATTTATGAGCCATGACACCTCATATAATATATTTATGAGGTTATGACTCACCTTTTCTTTGAATTTTAGGAATTAATAAAAGAAATTATTGAATACCTTGACTTTGACCTCATCTTTATTGAAAATTTTATTTTTTAGAAAATGTAATTCCATAGTTCAAATTGAAATTTTTACTTAAGCAGTTAATTGAGTTTTGATTTTTGATTAATCCTACTAAGGTTTTTAGGCATTTATGAATTATTTTAATGTTTTAGATTAATAAATTATTAGACCAAGAATGTCAATTTGTTTGGTTGTAATTTGACTAGGGTTGAATCTAAACTAGGTTGTTGGTGTATACAGGGTAATACCATAATTAAGGAAGACTCAACACATTTTTGGGTAATTATATCCCTTAAATGGATGAATTTGGGAAATCTAGTGACTTTTAGGCTTAAATTGCATTATTTTTTAGAAATTAATATGGTACCTGATTTAGACATGAAAGTGACCAAAAATGAGTGTATATAGTTTTCCCCTATTTGAGAAGGTATTATGAGACACGGGCATAGTAACATATTTTCAAAGAAATAAAAAACCATTAAGATGAAAGGTTCATGTCCCAAAGGGTATTTGATTATCCCTAGATGCCCACTCGAGGGATCAAGTAGAAAATAGAATCATCGAACATTCCCTCAAAATGAAGAAAGTGACATAATCTAATGGCAATGAGGGTAAAACTACTAATTTTACCAAAGCTATTTATAATTAATAACATCGGGTGAGACACTAATTTACCCAAAAGTAGTTATAATCAATACAAGGTAAGACACTAATTTTGCCAAAGGCAGTTATAATCAGTAACGAAAGGTGAAACACTAATTTACCCAAAGGTAGTTATAATCAGTGACATAGGTATGTTTCCCCTTAGGGTAGGTAGAGTGAAAAATAATGATTTTACCAAAGGAAATTATAATCATTTATGTACATATTTTCCTTCGTATGGCAAAAAGTTAAAAAAATAATGATTTGGCCAAAGGTGGTTATAATCATTAACACTTGTATTTTCCACAATAGGGTAAATAGGTTGAAAAAAGAATGATTTACCTAAAGTTAGTTATAATCATTTGAGCATTTATATCACATGATTGAAAATTATTTTTCCCCAATAAGGAAAAATAGATTAATTATCGGTTAGAAAAGAATTTACTACAACTAGGCAAATTGGCAAAGGGGAGCTTATGCAAGAAATTTTTAAAATGGATCTACGATGAGTTGTCAAAGAATAACAACATGTTTTGAGCCTAAGTATGAGTATGAATATGCACATTCAAACTAACATGAGGTATAGGTAGAAAAATAATATTATTAAACAAGTCTCAAAAAAGGCCTAATAAGATGGTCTGGAGATAAAATGGTCAAGAAATAAGGAATATAGGATCAAACATTGCTCAAAATGGACCACATAGGTAAAAATACACCTCCTGGAATGAGAAAAAGGAACATTAAGAACTAGATGTTAAAATTTAAAATTTTTAGGCTATGCATTCACTCCATGGGGTGAAAAATAATTCATTTTCACCCTAGCCCCTTTGCAATTTTTGAGCTCTAATTTTCATGAGTTATCTGAGAAAAATGGCATGTGGAGGAGGAATAAAACATATTATTGACTAAGTGATAGAGAAAGGGTGATATACACATGGTGATCGACTAGTATGTGCTCTCACATTATCCATTTATGGCTCATTTAATGTTAGGTTTAGGCTAAAAACTTGTAAAGTCATCATTTTCATGGAAGGGAAAATGTCAGCTTTGCAAGGAAAATCAATGAATTTTTACAAAGTCATCATTTATATAAATGGTGATAATGCCAAAAAAAAATGGAAATCACCAAATTAGAAATTCTACCCAATTTTACATGAAGTCACCATTTTTGTGAAAAATGAAAATGGTGATTTTGTTTTAAAATGGTCAAAAATGCCAAAATGGCAACTTCACCTTAAAAGGCAGAATAGATAGCTTAAGGGACTTAGAAGGGGTCCAACCTCTAAGAAAGAGGGGGAAATAGACTTGGTAGGTTATTCATATTCTATACAATATCAGAGATATATCCTAAGGCTAAGTAAGAGCAACTCATAGTTTTGACAGCATGGAAGCAGTATTCCCATTGCTTATAGACACTACAGATTTGGATGGTGAATATGGTTCAATATTTATAGGCTCTAAATTTTTATGATGCATTATGTATGTTAGTGATTCATATAGACCAATTATACCTAAGTGCCTTAGTAGAATGATGGCATTTTGAGACCTTGACATTTCATCTGTCAACTAGATAGGGCATTGTTACTCTTGAGAATATCTGGTAGATCTTTAAG